>QLSR01000057.1:2657425-2677237 GCA_031780015.1 Citrullus colocynthis
CCCCCCCCCCCCCCCCCCCCAACTTCTTCTCCTTCTCTCCCTCGTGACTACAGCTACCGCCTCCGCCCCTTCTACCTCTTCTCCTTCTCTCCCTCGCGTCTGCAGCTGCCGCCGCCGCCGCCTTCGACCTCTCCTTCTCTCCCTCGCGTCTGCAGCCGCCGCCGCCGCCCCCTTCGACTTCTCCTTCTCTCCCTCGCGTCGCCGCCGCTGGTTCCGCCTCCCTCCTTCGTCGCGCACCGCCGCTGCCCACCGATCCCTTCTCCCAGCGCCGCTGGTCATTCCTCCTCCGCGCCGCCACTGCCGTATTGGTCAGTACCATTGCCACTTCAGTCAAACGCTCGCCTGACTGCTCGTCACCGAACCGGTAACGTTTGGGTGAGTAACTCGGACCCAAGGAAATTTGTGGCGTAGTTTGGTAAACTATTGGGGATTTAGACTTATGTAGTTAAAATCTGTTAGGTGACTGGAAGTTGCGTTGAGTAAAAGGATTGGAGGCAACTGTGAGTTAAGCCACATTTGGGTAAGGACACTTTTAAATTTTCTTGGAATTAAATTGTGGTGGGACTAGACTTGTGGACTAACCTAAGTTGGGGAACTTGCCCTCTCGCCATATGTTTAGTTGTCATGATGTAGTAGAATTTCTAAACCCCATGTGATATAGCATGCTTTTCCATGTCTAAAGGATGTATGTGAATGATAATGCATATATTTGTACTATGAGATGTTTATTAACAGTACTGTTAATGTATGAATTCATGGAATGGAAGGAGTGCGAATTTGATTGAGCATGTATGATGGGTAGTGGTAACTCCCCTACGTTGGTTGGATGTTCACTAGAGGTTGTGGTCCTTCGGGGTCACTAGAGGACGTGTTCCTTCGGGTTCACTAGAGGTTGTGGTCCTTCGAGGTCACTAGAGGTTGTGGTCCTTCGGGGTCACTAGAGGATGTGTTCCTTCGGATTCACTAGAGGTTTGTGTTCCTTCGGGTTCACTAGAGGTTGTGCTCCTTCGAGTACACTAGAGGTTTGTGTTCCTTCGGGATCACCAGAGGTAAGAGTTCATTCGGGGCTCTAGAGGTAAGAGTCCTTTCATCTTATATTTTTTTCAGGTAAAGGAAAAAACGTGCTGGCGAATGACAAAAAGGAACCCTTGATGGTTTCACGGGACCCGTAGCAGCTTCCGCTTAGTATTGCATGTTTTAAGGAGTTTTGTCCAATTGTCAAATTTTGTTTTGAGGCTGGTCATTTGTTTAATATGTGGATTTCTGTTCATGAAATTTTATTGATTTTATTAGGGGTACCCCGAACCAAGATTTCCTTTTATATGTTTATGCATTGTTTTTTTTCTGGAGTTTATATAAGCAGAAATTTCCATGAGAAGCATTGTTTCTTTCTTATTATTCAGCATAGTGTCTTTCTTGAAATTTGCATGCATTGAGCAATGGTCCGATTAGATTGTATTAGTCGGGTCGTTACATTGTTATTTTATTTTATTTATATACTAAAATATGGCATATATATATATATATGGAAGGTAGAACTAGAAGCATTTGTACCTTACGATTTCTACTAGAGACAAACTAAGATAAAAAAGTGTTCAATATAAGATCACTAGTTTCACCAATTTGTACCTAACTTGACCATTGGCCGTTGAATTCAAAATATAATAAATAAGCTAACATTAATAATTTCAAGAGGTTGTAAGCTTTTCTGTTCCCACACATTTATAATATTATATATTCTGGATAAAGAATATGTATGTGTCCTTGGGCGGGTAGGGGCTAGAGATGGTTTATGCATCCTTCTCCTGCTTTCCATTTTCTCTTTATTCCTGCAAAATTTTTCATGAAATTCTGGGGATCGAGTTACTTGTAGAAATTTTTTCTCGCTTGATTTCTTTTAGACAAATTGCAAAAACCATTTTCGAAATATCGTGGTAGTTGCAATTCCACCCTTGATCTTTCATTTGTAAAAATTAGATCGTTGAACTTCTGCAAGCATTAAAATTAGACATTCCGACTTACAGTAATTGTAGAAATTGAACCCATAAAGTTAAAAATTAAACCCTCAAACTTATACAAATATTCTAATTTATATAAATATGTAAATTTGAAGGTCCAATTTCACTCAATGTTAACACTCATATAAGTTTGATAGTTCAATTTTTAAAATTAAAAGTTTAGGAGGATAATTGCAATTTTCTCTATTCTTTCGAGGTGATTTTTGCAATTTGCTTTTTTTTTTTAAACAAAAATATTAATTAACTTAAATTACTACTATGGACGAACTCTAATTGAAGAGTTAAATTTCTCACTATTTTTTTTAAAAATATGATTAGTTCCACGTAGAAAATTGAATTTAAAGAAGAATTACACAGATTTTTTGGTAGAAAGAAATAACTGCCAATCAAATTATTCATAATATAATTTAAATTTAAATTTAATTCAAACATATTCAATATCAAATCAAAAAACTTAAAATTTAGATATAAATATTTATATAATAACAACACCATAACATTAAATTATTATATTTCCTATCCCCGCCCTCATTTACACGAGTTCCCACTCCCTCTGCCAAATATATATAGAGAAAAGATCCTTTTTTTACTCACTTGTTATATTGTTATTATTTAATTTATCATTTTATGTGTCATTTAAATTAAAATGTTTAAAGGGGAAACGTCCAATGATTTTTCTCTTTTGCATAATTACAGAACTGCAAAGTGAGAAGAAAAGAAAAATCTTCGTAGCTCTTTTTGTTACGTAGTGTATATATATATATATATTAATGAAAGTAAGTTTAATTTAAAAAAATTATCATAAATAAAAAAAATATCAAACTATTTATAAATATAATAAAATTTTACTTTCTATCTAAATAGACTGTGATAGACCTATATAGACATCTATTCGTATCTATTGAATAAAGTAATAGATGTCTATCTGTATCTATCACGGTCAATTACAGATACAAAGTAAAATTTTGCTATATTTATAATTATTTGCAATAGTTTTTCTATTTTTGAAAACATCTATTTAATTTAAAACTACCCATAGAATTATTTATTAACAAAATAATGTTATATACATAATCTTTCAGGTGCTCCTTTTATTATTTGACTTTTTTACTAACAATATTGTACTTGTTCGAAAAACAAACAGTTTTCAACGTTGCCTTTATTTCAAAAAATTAATTACCATTAAAATTAGAAAATTATACTTTCATCTTAATTCGATTGAAGGATTTTTAAATTTTAGGGCAAAATTACTATTAGCTAGTTTTAATTGTAATTCTTAAAATTTCTACTTATTTCTCAAGTGTATAAAAGTCTCTATGTTCCTGTTAAATAATTTATGATAACATTTTGTTCGTGTTTAATAACAACTTGATTTTGAAAATTGTGATGTCTTTTACAGTTTTGTTTACAATAGTTTTCATTTTGCTTAAAATTACATTTGAATTCATCCCCCAACTTCTAAGAACAAGAACAAATTTTAATAGAATTTTATGTCTAATGAAACATTGAAATTTTAATTTTATGTTAGTAGCTACATGAATTAAAAAATAATATGTGATTTATATATAAAAACCTATTAGGTACAAGACTAAAATATGTAAAGATCATTGTAACTATATGGAATCTCTGGCTGGAGGAACGATAGAACGTTCCATGGGGGTGGAAAGACACAAAGGCAATTATGGAGGATATCCTTAATATCTCATCTCTATGGTGTACTAAATCCTTTTCTTTTTGTAACTATGAGATTGCTAATATCTCTCTCAACTGAGAGGCTTTCTTATAGCTCTCCCTTTTTTTACTAAACTCTCGAGCTTCCCTCTAGCTCGCTTTGTACCTCCTTTCTTCTATCAATGCAATTTTTTGGTTTTGGAGCGTGATGAGGGTGCTAGGAGGGCGTCAACTTAGTGAGATATTTCGATAAACCTCCTAATCCCTCTTGCCTTGTGAATATTTTCAAAAAAAATATGTAAAGATCTATTGGACACAATATTAAGAGTTAGAACCTATTAGTCACTTTTTAAGATTAGTCTAAGAACCCATTAAACATAAAATTGAAAGTTTATAAACTTATTAAATATTTTTAAAATTTAGATATTAAATAACCATGACGTAATAAGTTTAGACTAAAGTTTTTGATTCACAGTTGAAATATGAAAATTTGAATCTAGAAAAGCCATAAATGTGAGGATAATTTCCACTAATTTAAATAGTGTTTGAAACAATCAAAGTTTATAATTCAACTTATAACCATCATTAAATTTTAGGTGAAAAGAAACTAATAAAAGAGACAACCCTGAAGTAAAGTGCTCTTAACTACAAAACAATCATATATAATAAATAATGTCCGTGAAAATAATAAGAAAAACCTTTTCTTTTCATTGGTCGTGTTAATAATTTTCTTGGGGACTTTTTATTTTTTTTTATATATTAAATTTTTAGCCACTAAAAAAAAATCTCCTTTAAAAATTTAAGAACAAACATTGAGAAATTTATTAAAACGAATCATATTTAAAATATATAGAAACTAAAGCGTATTAGCTTTTGGATCAGTTTTTGTCTGTTATTTTATTTATAATTAAGACCACGTTTGATAACAATAATTTGGTTTTTAGTTTCTAAAAACTAACCTCGTTAATATTACTTTCACCTATTGATTTCTTTGTTTTATATTATATACTTTTTACATGTGTTTTCAAAAAACCATTCGGGATTTTAAAACTTAAAATACTCTTTCAAAAACTTTTTTTTTTGAAATTTTCTAAGAATTCAAATGTGTTTAATTAGGAAAGATGAAAACCATTATTGTTAAAGCAGTCTTGTAAGTATATAAGCACAATTTTTCAAAATACAAAAACTAAAAGGATTATTTTAAATATTGGAAAATGAACCAAAATATTTACAAATATAAAAAAATTTCTTGCCTACATCTACCATAAATTGTGATAAACTACTATTTGTGTCTATTTGTGTTATGATAGACGCATATAGTAGTCTATCGAGATCTATCACGATCTATCATAAATAGACTGTAATATATTTTACTGTTATTTGTAAGTATTTTCAACAATTTTGTCATTCAAAATAATTTTTTAAATTAAAAATCAACATCAATTTCAATAAAATATATAATTTTGGATGACTAAGTTTAAGACTTATTACAATTACATGGTCTAGAAGAAAATAAAGTAAATTAACTAAGTTATTGTTGGCTATTTTACGTTTAGAAAAGCTAGTTTTTAAATGTGAAGCAAATTAAAGTGCTTGCAGATAAAATTCAGCTGGAAACATGAACACGTTGGTTACAATGTGTTTGGTGAAAAAAATACTAACTAATTGCTGTATGTTCTATATAATAACTTAAATTGACCTATTATTATTATTATTATTATATATATATATATATAAGTTGTAATTTTTTCAGCAATTATTTAAAATGTTATATTTAGTTTGCCCTACATTAAGTGTTACGTATCAAGAGAAATAGCTTTAATACAGGGAAAAAACCAATGTGGTAAGATTTATAAAATGGTTGTATTCGACTTACGAAAAGATTAGGACAAAAATTTTTTTGTTATGCGAGAAATATACTACATATATAAAATAAATCATAAGTTTGAAGAATAAAATATATTAAAAAGTGATAATTAATTCCACGAGAATCTAAGGGCTGGTCAAGAATTGATTTGAAAATAAAGTATAATGAAAGTTTGCTTTAAAAATGATTTAATTTAATTTAATCACGACTGTTTCACCAAACACAGAAAAATAGTTAAAATTATTTCATAACCACTCTTAACCTTTCTAAAATCAACTCAAATGCACTCTTAACTAAGACATATATATATTTTTGACAAAGAGGTTAAAGGTCTACGTTTTTCGTCTCCACACATATTGTTGAACTTATCCTAAATTCTTTTTGTACATTTTTGTTTTTAATTACTTTCATTCATTTAAGGATAATTTTAAAACACATTGTCCCAATATATAATTGTTTCAAGCTAAGCAACTTATCAATATAAATATTTCCTTTAACGAATGCCCTAAACACCTTCTAACTAATTAGTAGTATCATTAAGTAGTGCCCTATTGAATTATGTTAAATTTTTCTTAACTATATTATTATCTCATATTCATATTCATAAATAATCTCATAATCTCTTACACTTTAATACAATACATTATTTATTAGTTTATATGTATCTTTTTTTCGCTCAAAAGTCGTTTAAGTCTAACAAAAATTACTCTTTATCTGTATTTCTATGTATCTCACTTTTGACGTGGTACAACTTCTAATAGGTCACGTGGGAAACATATATTAATTTACTAGTGAGACATATAGAACTCCAAGTGATGAGAATGAATCGAAGGAAGTTTGTTGAGTTTTTCAATGACTTGTGTTAGGGTTTGAATGAAATGGACTCAATATTTTAAGAAGCTAATTAAGTGGGCTTGTCATTTGAATGCGACACGTCGTTCTCCACTATGACTTTTTTCCTTTTCTTTAATAAAAAAATTAATTTTCTTGAGATGGATCCATTTTCTCTATTGCTTTACAATTACTTTTGCAATATGTCTTTTTACATGTCTCCATATATATATCCACTAATAACTTCGTAAAAATTCCCAAAATTCTTTCACTAACAGACAACATTCTTCTATTTTTATGCTTTCTTGAAAAAGGAAAAAAAAAAAAGTTGGTACTATTTTTAATAATGCTTTTTTTTTTTTTTTTTTAGATAAATTTTTAATAATGCTTTTGAATGGGAAGGCTTTTGCTTTAATATTGCATGGCTGACAAAAACAAGCCACGTGGATGCCTATAATTCAAGCCTCTTTTGTTGGGACCACACATGTTTGCTAATTATGTTTTCTTCGATATTAAATTATACTTAATTTGATGGTTTAAATATTATTTTCATCCTTATATTTTTTATTTTGGTTCATTTTGATCTTTACACTTTCAAGATATTTATTTTTGTGATTGTACTTTCGACTTTGGTTCATTTTAGTTCTTGAACTTTAAAAAAGTGATCATTTTGATTCCTTAAAAATGAAAATGAAGGGACCAAAATTATATATCACTATTTAAAAGTACAAGAACCAAAATTTGATCAATGTTGAAAGGAAAATGATCAAAATGAATATTTTGAAAGTTTAGGGACCAAAATGAACCAAAGTGGAAATTATAGACTACAATGAGAATATTTTGAAAGTACGAAGATCAAAATGAACAAAAACAAAAAATATAGGAACTAAAGTGTTATTTAAACCTAATTTGATTCATTTCATTTGTAATAGTAAGACATTAAAATTTTTTCTATGGGATTATAAATTTAGTTCGATCCTTGGAATGTGTATTGTTCTTCTTAATATAACTTTTTTTTTCTTTTATATATATATATCCATGAGCGTTCAGGTTAACTGTACGCACACCTCGATTAATTTCACAAGATAACCCATCTAACCACACAACATTTAAATGTCAAAGAATATAATATAACCTTCCTATAATATAATACTCTACTAATAAAAGATAAATAAATAACTTTTTGTCTCAAATAAAAAAATCTATCCCTGAAAGAGTGTATTTTTCTCAATGAGCCTAATTATGAAACTCCAACAATTCATTTAAGTTTGGTTCTGTGGAAACAAATTAAACTAATTAAATCCACTTTAAAAGGCTACACCTAAACCACTTATGGAAGATTAGGGAATTGCAAGAAACACATGTCACTTTTTTGCCCCCATATTTCTCTTGGTAAAAGTATTTAACTTGAGACGAGTATACTAAATATAATTTATTGCAGCAAATATGACTCTGGGTTAATGGTCATTTATTTTTAATAGATAGTTTGAAACAACAAAAACACTTGTATTGGGATCATAATGTTGGATTTAAGAAAAAAGAAATTAAATAATATACCTAAGTAGTGGAAGGCCTAACTAGTGTTAGGTATTCAACAAAGTCTACTTCCCGTGGCTTTTTATGATCATTACTTTGTCATCATGATTATTGTCCAAGAAGAAATTTTGACCAATCATATCTTCTATGTCATCACAACAAAAATCGATTTTTGTTAAATTTAGAAGTAATGAAGAATTACCGTGTCCCTAAATTAAAAGTAGGAGACAAATAAATGGCAAACTAAAAAATGCGACATGTCTTTTTTTTGGTCCTCTTATAATGATAAGCTTATTAAATCCAATGGTTATTGAGTTTGAACCACGATCAATAAATTTGGCTAGAAATCCAAATGGGCATGAAACTATAAATTGAATCGGTTAAATAATTAAAATAGTTGGAGCCTATAGAGAAAACCAAATTAGGCCCATAGAAGAAATTTGGGCTAAATAAACCAATAGTTGAGCCCAAAATCAACTGGGGCTAAGCTCATGGTCTACAGAAAACCTCTGTAAATAGAAGTCTTATCCCATTTTAGGGGTTGAAAGAATGGACAACAAAGTGCTGAATTTTGAACACTTAAAAAGTGAAGCTCTAAAGCTTTTCAAGACTATGAGAAACTCAAATCGATCTCAAGATCACAATCTTTTGAAGATTGAAGACATGGTGGAAGACTAAAACTTCCTTGAATTCTAAAAGACTGAAGTTCTGATGGATCTCAAGATTACAACTTTATAAAGATTGAGGATTTAGGAGTTTAAACTTCATTCAACGTTTAAGAGAAAACATCAAAGGAATATATACTAAAAATCGTACCTACTATACTTAAATCAATATAAAATACAAGTTCGCCAAATGAATTAAATGTTTTCAAAAATCTTGTCGAACAATTATTATTATAAATTATTTCAAATTTGACATTTTAAGCTCAGTTGGATAATTATTTGAGTCATGTTTGGTAATTATTCGAGTTTTGTTTTTTTTTTTTTTAAAGAATTTTTTTACAATCATTTTAGGGCATTTGCTTTTTTGTTTTTTGTTTTTTACCTCTCAATTTCTTTCATTGACTTTCATCTTTCCAAAGTAAAATAGTTGAATTCTCATCCATTTTTTAAAAAATAAAAAAAAAAGATTTTTAGAAACAATTTTTTTTAATTTTTAAAACTTGTTTTTGTTTTAGAACACTATAGTAGAATATAGATATATAACAAAGCAAACCTAACTTTAGAGGTGAAAGATGACTTTATAAGTTTAATTTTAAAAAATCAAAATAAAAAACCAAATGAGACATTAGTTTCAGCTTTTTAAAAACAAAATATGTACACGTTTGTTTACTGTTTTTTAAAAATAAAAAAAAAAGATTTTTAGAAACAACTTTTTTTAATTTTCAAAACTTGTTTTTGTTTTAGAATACTATAGTAGAATATAGATATATAACAAAGCAAACCTAACTTTAGAGGTGAAAGATGACTTTATAAGTTTAATTTTAAAAAATCAAAATAAAAAACCAAATGAGACATTAGTTTCAGCTTTTTAAAAACAAAATATGTACACGTTTGTTTACTGTTTTTTAAAAATAAAAAACTAAAACATGTTTGATAACTATGTTTTGATTTTATTAGATGGAAAAGAAAAACATGGTTAATAATTGTGCTTCTAGTTTTCTTTTGTTTAAAAAAAAAACTTTTGATGACATTTGTAGTTTTTTTTTAATAGAAATAAAAATCATACTATTTGTTCAATAACTTTTCATCTAATATATTATAATAATACAATTCTGAAATATTGCTTGTATCAATTTAAATCGCGAACTTTCACAAGTGTATAAATTTACACACCCTTCTCCATATCTCATTCGACAATTTAATTTCGAGCCAAATTTCAGTTGACAAATTTAATTTCAAGTGAAGTCTATAATTTTTATGAATTAAACTTATAAATTTTCATCAGCAAATCAATTTATACTTTTCTTTAGGTTTTGTCACGCATATTGGATTTCTTCAGATGTCAGTTTCACAAAATGGACAATTAGAATTGATTCATGAATGATTCTCAAAGGAAAATTTAACAGGGAGTCTAAATTGATTCACTTGTGAAAGTTTAGAAGTTTAGTTGACTCAATTATAAGTCTTAACTTGATGTTTTTCAAAAAACAAAAAAAAAAAAAAAATTGTAATGGAGAAGGTGTACATTTCTAAAAAATTAAGGTTCAATTGATACAATTAGTTCATGGTATTAATCAACACGACCGCTACAGTTTAGGGGTATCAATATTTTAAATGCATTGATTAAATACAAAAAAATAAATAAATAAAAATAACAAAAAAAAAAACATATCGACAGAATACAAAAAAAAAAAAATTTAAAAAAAAAAAAATAACAAAAAAAAAAACATATCGACAGAATACAAAAAAAAAAAAATTTAAAAAAAAAAAAATAACAAAAAAAAAAAACATATCGACAGAATACAAAAAAAAAAAAATTCATTGTAATAAGAAAACAATGAAAATAATTAATTTGAGTCCAATACAAGTTCACATTGTTTTTGAAGAATGAGAAATTTTGGACCAATCACAAATTGCCACATCATTTTTCAAAATGACGAAATTACAAATCCTCAAGTTTGGTACTAACTAAAGGTTGACGTGTGCCCCAAATTGAAATTGAGGACATATCTTGGCAAATTCCGATGATGCTACGTGTTTCGTTGTAACCACTAGATCGAATAAAATAATATGGTCCAATTTGATATTAGTATTTGGGCTAAAGTTCAATTTAGTTCAAATACAAGCTTAATTTGGCTTAAAAGGGCATCTAAGGCCCAAATCCAGTTAGTTGGGCCCAAGGGCTAGGTTCATGGACCAACCAAGCCCAAGCCAACAAAACCCACAATTTGAGAACTCGATAAATAGAAGAGTTTTCATTTATTTGAAGGGTTTAGAAATTTTACACCCTAGAGAAAACTCTCTCAATAATCAAAAGACTCACTAACTTCTGAAGTTGAACACTCTTTGAAGATATAAGTTTCCTCACAGTCTCTACTTTATCAAATCAAGCATACGTATGCATTCAACTGAGAGATAATAAGAGGATCGAGTACTAGAGATCAAATCACACATCCTCATAAATCTACATAAACATAAGTCCAACCCTATGAAACATTTTTTCCCAAAAAACTTCGTTCGAACGATTTTCTCAAGACAATATTGTTTTCTTCACAATTCTCAAGACAATATTGTTTTCTCTTGTTAAAATTAAAAAAAAAAATGAAAATTAAAGTGAAAATAAAGTGAAAAATAAGAAAATATTTTTGACATTTCTTACTATTCAATTTCATATAACGAAAGTGGTAATCATTATAATAAAATGGAAAATAAATAAAAGTGTAAAGATAAACATTTTTGCATATTCTACCAAGGAGAAGGATATTAAAAGATGTGGCTTCTAGTAATTAAAGCCACATTTCAAACTCTCGTCAAAGTGTGTTTAGTGACATGTGGTAATTAGTAATGCACTCCTTCTTCTTGAGTTGGAAGTTCGACTTCCATCCACAAGTCTTATATTAAAAAAAAGAAAAAAAAAAAAAGAAAGTCTGTCTGCATACTAAAGTGGTGTAAGTTCTAGCACTTAATTCAAAAAGAAATGATTGAGAAAGAAGTTTATGGTAAAAAATGGATTTTTTTTCGAAATTAATTGGTAATGAGATGAACAAAGTAATTCAGATATTTATAAAAAGTGTAAATTCAATTAATTAAGGAAGAAAAAATTAGTTATGTAGTTAAAATATTATATAATATTAGGCCAAATCGGCCCAAGAAAGGAAAAGTCTTCCCTAATTTAGAAACTCTCCAAGAAACAAAGTTATATATTCAATTGATATTGAAAAACTCTATATAACAGACAACTAATTAACATAAATTAACAACTAAACTAAATATTAACTAAAATATAGTAATGATTCTATAATTCTCTAATCGAAAAGAAAAATGTTTTGATGGTCTAAAATCACTCAACAAATATTTATTTGGATGCACTTTAAATTATTATTGTTAATATTAGGAGATCAGAATCTAGAAATTGCACTTCTAACCCACAAATTTTCTAAGTACACTCAACTTGAAACTTGGGCACAAAATTAAGAACATTCACAGCAAAATTCATAGAATATAAGTTTGACCTTTGACCTTCCAAATTGACACATTCTTTTTACAAAGGACACACACAATATAATGTGCATGGAATTCATGAGATGATCAATTAACCAACTGCAGCATGCATTTCCAGCAACCGATTCACGTTGTACATTGTGGGTCGAGATTGGGGGTTCGTGTGCACGCACGAGATGGCTAGATTCATTATCATCGATAGAGCGGTGACGATCTTTTGCGTTTGAGGAAACTGTAGACGAGAGTCTAGAATGTCTTTTAGATCGATAATGTTGTTTTCAGATGAAGAATGCAACTTAAGAATGAGTTCTCTTGGATGCTTTCCTAATAATACTTCAAGTGCTACCACGCCGAAGCTATAGACGTCGCATTTCTTAGTCACCACCGGCGTGTATGCTATCTCTGCGTATCAAATTTATGAAATATGAACTGTTATTATTTGAAGAATAGTTTGTTTCCAGTAATGTGTGGAAAAAAAAGAGGAAAATTTAGTAATTTCTTTTGTATTTTAGATATCATAAAATGTATTTTCAAATTAAAACAAGAAGCACTCTATAAAATTTGGATTAATGTAAAAGCTATTAATTTCTGAAGAAACTCTTCACCTAGGTTCTTCAAAAATTACTATTTAATTAATCTTTTTTTTTTTTTTTTTTTAATAAGTTGTTTTAACCAACAGATTTATTTGGTTCCAAAATGTAACTAAAAGTGATTGATCTATTAGATTATTACTTACGATCATGTTTTTATTATTAATTTTTTTTTTTTTTAAAGTACAACTAGATATGTACGTTAACTACTGGCTTTAAATTTATTTTCTCAACAAGTCAACTAAACTCTCAAAGTGTTTCTTTCACAAAGGTTTTAAAATTAATCCAATTTGTTGGAGCACTTTTTATTTATTACAATTTCTCAGAAAACTACTTTTGACCAACTAAAATGATTTCAAATAAACTATACTAAATACACTCTAAATTATTAAATTTTTTCAAATATAATTATAGAAAAATAATCTAACCAACAGCAAAATCCTTCAAAATATGAAAATATTAACCAAGATCCAAACCATTGAAAAAACTTGTATATTACTCAAAGGCTTAGGATCATACCTGGAGCAATGTAGCCAGTTGTGCCTCCAACCAGGGTCGAGTTTGAGGCATTGACCCTAAAAAAGGTTGCAGTAGCGAAATCCGAAATGTGGGGTTTGAATCTCGTGTCAATTAAGACGTTGTTGGTCGTTATGTTTCGATGTATAATCGGGGGCTTACAATTGTGATGCAGAAACGAAAGCGCCCGGGCTGTGCCTTTCACTGCTTGAATCCTGTTTGACCAATCTAGCTGTATTGCTTCTTTGGCATTGCTCAGTATATGAGCTAAGCTTCCTCTAATTTCAATGTAATCATAAACCAAAAATGTATGCACTTTCTTACAACAAAATCCCAAAAGTCTCACAATGTTCCCATGTCTTATTTCTGTTAAACCTCTTGCTTCCTTTCCAAAATTATTCCAATTCTCGTTCCTCATTTCATTGTCGTCCCATGAATAATGTAGCTTCTTAACTGCGAATTCCGCTCCCTCGGGTGTTTCGACTTTGTAAACCTTCCCTGATCCTCCCTGCCCTATGCAATAGTCATCATCAAAATCTTTTGTAGCTTCAATTATGTTGGAGTACACAACTTTACCTTTGACGAAATACCATGTGTCCTGAAATCTCGTCGTTGTTGCCCTCTCCTTCACTAATGTCGTATGCCAATCGGAGACTTGCTCGGTTTTCTTACATACAACATAAGTAACAGTTCCATACAGTACTAAACAAATCAACACTGTTCCTACTAAAGTAAGAATGAGAATCGTTACGAGCTTCTTCTCTTTTGTACTTCCTCCATTGTCGTTCAATTCATTGTGGTCGTCTCCGTTGCAACTCGGCAAACCTTTGATATTGTTTCCACATAAGCCTTTGTTGTTACTAAATGCAGATGGATCAGCCCTTTTAAAGATGCCTTCATCAGGAAGAGGGCCTTCAAGATTGTTATATGAAAGATCAATGTAAATCAAACTAACCATAGTGCCTAAGGAGTCGGGAACAGAGCCAGAGAGATTGTTATGAGACAAATTCAAATTCTCTAAGGCTTTGAGATTCCCTAAACTTGAAGGAATTTCTCCACTAAGTGAATTGTTACTCAAATCTACCAAAATTTGTATACTATCAAGAATTCCAATGTTATATGGGATTGAACCATTAAACTGATTCCCTCTCAAGCTTAAATATTGCAGCCTAGAAAGCTCAGCTATTTCAGAAGGAATAGACCCACTAAACTTATTCAAGGCAATGTCAAGACATTCAAGATTGCCCAAGCTTCCTATTCCTTCAGGTAGCGGCCCCGAAAACCGATTGTTGCTTAGTCCAAGCACCGATAGTCTCAACAAATCTCCGATACTTTTCGGCATGAATCCAGAGAGATTATTGTAAGAGAGCTCAAGTTCTACTAAATTCTCCAACTTAGTTATCTCTTCAGGAATCTCGCCACTTATCTTATTGCCATCAATCCTCAAAACGGTCAAGTTCTTGCTTTCTCCCCAGTTGGGAGATACCCTTCCTTCCAACAGATTGTAGCCTAAATCAATGTAATTAAGACTCGGGTAGACTCCGAAATCTCGATCCAACGATCCGGTTAGGCTGTTGTTTTGCATCAAAACTCTGAATAAACTAGGACAATTTTTCAGACTTGAAGGAATAGGACCTGAAAAACTATTGTATGCAGTTGAGAAATTAACAAGTTTTCCTCCTTTACACACTTCTGGAGGCAAATTCCCTATGAAAAAGTTTTGAGCAAGATGAAGAACTGTCAAAGATGACACATTTCCCAAATTTTGTGGCACTTCACCAGATAAGTAGTTGATGAACAAACGCAAATCAGTTAAATTCTTTAAATTTCCAATACTTTTAGGGATTTCACCAGAAAAATAATTAACATTTAAACGAAGAACGTTTAAGTTACTCAAATTCCCTATTGATTCAGGAATTTCACCAGAGAATTGGCTTCTATCAAAAGCAATCAAATTCAAAGACTTTACATTCCCCATTTCCTCAGGTACACTCCCCTCAAGCAGTGTATCTTGAAGCAAGAAATTTCTCAAACTTCTCAACCCTTTATTGGAATTACTAAACCCATCAGGAAAAAGACGAGAATCCAAAGACCCAGTAATGAAATTACGAGATAAATCAAGTTCAAGAAGTTGAGTGAGATTTGCAAGAGAAAGTGGAATAGTTGAATTGAAATAATTTGTAGAAAGATCAAGGTATTGAAGCTTTGAAAGTACTCCAATGGAAGGCGGTATTAAACCAGAGAGATTATTAACTTTGAGATCAAGACTAATAAGGCTTGAAAAGCAAGAGAAATTCAATTTTTCAAGAGTACCTGTTAAACCAGTATATGCCAAATCAATTTCATCCACATTTCCTTCATTATTGCATATAATTCCTTTCCATTGACATGGGCTTAATACAGAGGAATTTTGGCTTGAAGTTTCAATAACCCATGAATCTAAAATTGATTGTTGTGGAAGGCTTTGTTTCCATCTTAGAAGAGCTTCAGCTTCTATGTCTGAAGCTTCAATGGTTTTGAAAAGAGAAAGAAGAAGCAAAAAGGAAGTTGTGAATGAAACAGAGAGCAATTCTTTCTTTTGGGTTGCCATGATGATTGTTCTTGGGATTTTGGATCAAAATTGTAACATCATATAGGAGAATGAAATGGACCCCATTGTTATTTGTTAATTTATTTTTGGTTAAACTAAAGAAATTGTAGCTCTCAAAGTTACATTGAAATTAAAATTTTTTCCATCGACTACTTGTTTTTGGCCTTTTTTAACTTACAATCTCAAACTTCTACCTAAAATAGTGATGTGTGGTTTATTTATTAAGTTATGTTTGGATTGGTTGTTTCTAACGTGATTATTTAGTTTTTTGTTTTTCGTTTCATCGTCTATATTTAAATTATTTGTTCATATGTATACTATCAAAAGAGTATAATTATGCAACTCCAAAACCTTGATCTATCGACTAGTTTTAACTATCATCAACTGTTATAACATCTAATTCATTTAAAATTGAATATTCAACAACTTTCCTCACTATAACGTTTTTATATCATTGATAGTGGTAAAGATAACAAACTCCTATAACTGTGCTTTTGAAATGTGAGAAATCTCGTATTAATGAGATAATTGTCTTTGCTTATATTTCATAGGTAGACCCTTTCTTAACAAGTATGTGACTTTCTATATTTTGTGTTATGATATTTTTGTAAAATGTATTATCACACAATACATCTACTATTATTTTGGCTTTTATGTATGACTTTCAAAGAAAAGTAGGTTTGAGATTGCTTTTGCATAGATAAAAAACAATTATACATGTAAGAACCTTAACTTTTGGTAAGATTAATTGTTTATTATATTATTATTATTATTATTTTAGCTCAAATAATATTTCAATTTACTCTTACGTGCAAATTAATCAGGTAGACAGTAAGGTTGGGAATACATTAAATATATGCCAATATTTCCAACCAAATTTCTTACAATGGTTTGCATCTTTTTTAAATAAAAGAGTTAGATTATTAGTCAAATTCTAAAAATAAAAACAAGTTTTTCAAAAATATTTTTTTTCTAGTTTTGAAAACTTGACTTGATTTTTGAAAATATTGATAAAAAGTAGTAACAAAATAAAAAATTTAGAAGTGGAGGGAATGTTTATAGACTTAAGTTTCAAAAACTCAAAATCAGATGGTTATCAAATGGGGCTTAAAAAATTATCAAATAGACTCTTATTTCTCAAGTTCAAATTTAAAATTTACCTAATATTGATTTACTTTGAGTTCATGTAATTAATTGCTCAAAAACATTATTGCTTATAATTATTTTAAAAGTACAACAATCTCAATGTAATAAAACTTTTATTTTATTACTATTATTTGAGTATAATAGGTGTGAAGAGATTCGAACTGTAGACATCTTACTCACTAGCACATATTCTATATCAGTTAAGTTATGCTCGTTTTGACAATATAAAAAAAAAAAACTTTTAAAATTGGTGGATTTTCTAGTATGAGAAATTGTAGCAACTTGTCACTTTTTAGGATTTAAGTTTCTCTAGAAAAACAAAAAGGGTTAAAATGCCATTTTAGGACTTTTTTTAAAATAATGTTTTTTAATAAATATTAATAAAAATAAGGTAATAGGGAAAGAAATACAAGAAATAAGGTTGTTTAATCATGGACCGAGTCCATAAGTATGTGAAATTGTGGACCGGGCCCACGATTATGGATGAAATCATGGACAGGGTCCATGATTACCTTGCCACACGCATGCTCTCTGCCACACTGACGCTACTGACTGACTACGACTGGCATGCCTGCACTGTGATGATTTTTCAATAAAGTTCTGACCAGAACTTTACAGGAAAAGTGACAAAGAGTTAATTCCTTCCTGGTAAGTTCAAATTATTGGGAAGGAATTAGCTCCCTGTGACTTTTCTCGTAAAGTTTTTATCAGAACTTTATGGGAAAAATCATAGAGGGCTCAACTTTTTCCTGATAAGTTTGAACTTAGCGATGCAAATTCAATCAACGAGTAGAAGTGGTAGTCGTCAACGTGCTCATGGCAGGGAAATCATGGATTTGGTCCACGAGTTAAGTACAACATAACTCAACTCCTCGTTAGCAGCTGACTCTGTACTTGGTACCTGTTGAATGAGTCTTGAGGAAAATCATGTAATTGGAACACAATTTCTATACCCTATTTTTATCATTTGTTTTTGAACCACCCTATTTTTTACCTTTTTTTCTAAACCACCCTATTTTTATCATTATTTTCGAAAAATGCATTATTCTTGAAAATAACCCCCATTTTAGTCCTCATAATTTGAAGTTTGTTTAATTTTAGTATTTGTACTTTCAATAAATCTTAAATTTAGTCCCTCAAAGTTAATTTTCACCGAAATTGATTAAATAATAAATATAATTTACATGTAAAAGAAATAAAATATAATATGTTTTCAAATCTTGTAACAAAAATGTTACTAAACAAAAAAATAAAAAATAAATATCAACAATAAATAGTATTGGGGAAGAGTTTAAGATATATGAAATATTTAGATGACTAAAATTGAACAATTGAAAACATATGGACTAGAATTATATAATTTTTAAAGTATAAAGATGAAAATAGTATTTTAAAATAATAATAATAGTAACAAGAAGACAAAGAACAAAGGGAAAAGTGAGCTATGAGTTGGCTTATTCGTGTCGGTCTAGTCAAAGTCTCTCCTAAATACATATTTAATTCGTATATAATTAAATGTCTCAAACATCCTTATCAAAACAAATATATATATGTTGCAACATCAGTTCTATTAATATTTCAATTTTTTTTTTTTTGTGCATATAATTACACTCCACATTCATATATTAATTTAATAAGTAATGTATTAGGTAACCTAGAGTTTACAATTTTGGCTCTTTATGTTTGGATTATATTTTTTTATCTATCTATATTTATACAAACTAGAAAAGACTTAGAAGGGAAATTTTTATTTTACTTTTTCTCCTTATATTTTATTTTGTTTGTTATAAGAAACTAATTAGGTAGTGTAAGTTATAAAATTAAACAATTTATTTAATTTTAAAATAATATATAGATTTATTATTCAAAATCAGGATTGTTCTCAAATATAGCAAAAATGAGTGAAAATATTTATAAATATAGCAAAATACCCCTGTCTATTAGTAATAGTAATAGACGCTGATAGACATCTATTCATGTCTATCACTAATAGATAATAATAGATATAATAGTGTATCAGGGTCTATCACTATCGGTAGTGACATTTTGTTATATTTAAAAATATTTTTAACAATTTTTCTATTTAAAATAATTACTTTAAAAAATCATTAGGATTAGTTTTGAATTCTTTTTTAGATTTATTTAAAATCAAATCAACTTAAGATGTAAATCTAACATTTTTACCCCCACAAAATTTTCCATCTGCTTAGGTCTCCATTTTTTTTTTTCTATTCTGATAATATTTTTTATTGAAAAAAATCATACATTACCCAACATTTAACAAATACAAATCTTTTAATATATAATAACTACACCGTTTCTTGCATCCTTCACATAATAAATGATAACTAAGGACGTATCTTTTTGTTTTTCCTCCTCCCAAACTTCATTTTATTAGGGTGTTCAAAGACTTTTTTAGAGAATAAAAATTAAAGTTTTTATTTTTCGTTAGAGAAACGTTGAAATGGAATGAAGGGAGAGAATTCAAATTTTTTTTTTCTTACTAGATTGAGAGGTATGATTATTTTATAAACATTCGATTTTTTTTCAACTGAAACAAAGATTTTGTATCTAAGCAAATCCATTTTGTTACTGAATTGAGAGTTACTTTAGATTTGAGGTTCAATCTTTCACCGCACATATTGTCAAAAGAAGGAAAATAAATTATTATTAGGTCTTTTTCTCACATAACAATAACAACTTTAATAATGGGATATCATGTTAGATTATATAAATGTTAAATTTTTTTAGCTTTATCAAGATTATGTTTCTAAAAAATTTCTTTTTGTTTTATTTTTTAATTTTAAGAAGATATAACTATTTACTATTACTTATTTGAAAACACATGTAAATATCATTAAAAAAAAAAAAAAAAAAAAAA
>QLSR01000058.1:0-135785 GCA_031780015.1 Citrullus colocynthis
GCCTGAGCAATGCTTTGACAAACACCGACTTTACCGCCGATGAACACCCATTGTACTAAGAGATTTGTGTTCCGAAAAAGCCTCTGAAAAAGACCCAAACCGTCGGACAACCATCCTCTCCGAACCAGGGTACCACACGCTTAAAATCCTTGCAGATCGAATGCCCAACCACCAAAAACACCCTTTGAACCAAAGACTATCAACGTCGAAAACAACTATGAACAGACACTAATTGCTTGATTTAAATTAGTGAAGGGTGTCTGCTCTGGCAACAACCAAACCCCACCATCAATCGATGATGGACTGGAACTCAGACCCACAACGACAACTCTCCCTCTCAATATGTGGAAAAGTGTTTCTCTCTCTCTATTGGTATTAGGCAACATGTAACGACCCGACTTTTACAAACTAATCGGAACATTACTCAATACATGCAAAACTTCAAAGAACGACACTATGCTAAATAGTGAAGAAGGATCAAAGCTTTTCATGAAAATTTCTACTTATATTAATTCAAGAAAATAACACTTTAATAAGTAAAAAGGAAATTTTGGTTCGGGGTACCCCTAATAAAATCAATAAAAGAAACTTCATAAATGAAAAATCCACATAATTAATAAGTAGACAAGTTTCAAAACAAAATTAGACAGTTGGACACAATTTTAGTAAAAACATGCATGACTACGCGGAAGCTACTACAGGTCCCGTGATGCCATCAAGGATTCTTCTTATCATTCGCCGGCACCTTCCTTCCTTTACTTGAAAAACATATAAGATGAAAGGTTAAGTAATTATATTACTCAGTAAGTGACCCCACTACCGGAGTCGGGCAAGGCACCTAAATCCTTTAGGTGCGTCAAACATAAGACATGCGTATCTATCATACTTCTATAGCCCCGAAGGAAACTCTTACCTCTGGTGATCCCGAAGGAACACAAACCTCTAGTGCATTTGAAAGAGCACAACCTCTGGTGATCCCGAAGGAACACAAACCTCTAGTGCACTCGAAAGAGCACAACCTCTGGTGAACCCGAAGGAACACAACCTCTAGTGAACCCGAAGGAACACATCCTTTAGTGATCCCGAAGGAACACAACCTCTAGTGAACCCGAAGAAACACATCCTCTAGTGATCCCGAAGGAACACAACCTCCTGTGGACATCTAACCGACGTAGGGGAGTTACCACTACCCATCATACATGATCAATCAAATTCACACTCCTTCCATTCCATGAATTATACATTAATAGTACTGTTCATAAACGTCTCATAGTATAAGCTTATACACTATCAGGCACATACAACTTTAAGACATGGAAATTTCATACAAGCATATTATATCATACGTGGCTTTGGAAATCTACTACATCATGGCAACTAAACATATGGCTCGAAGGCGATTTAGGTAGTAAGATCACTTACCTGAGGGTTGATCCATAAAGCTAACCACACTGCAACCTTTGTAAAATTCTTGAACAAATTGGGAATAAAATTCCCCTAACTTAAGTTATTCATCAAGCCTAACCTATCATAAGCAAATTCAAAATTTGTTCGAGAGAGTCCTTACCCGAACATGACCAAACTCGCAATTTCCTCCGACCTTACAAACTAAAGCAATCACCTCCCACCTATTAAGATTTACCAATTAATTCGTAATCCCAATTATGCCACTAACCTACTAGGTCTGAGATACTTACTTAGGGAGCACTGGTCCGGCAACTGACGGAGTTAATCGCCATCGAGAACCAGATTCTGAGCTAGAGCAAGAGCCGAACGAGAGAGCGAGAGTCGAGCGAGAGAGTGAGAGTCAGCGAGAGCCAGCGAGAGAGCGAGAGTCCGAGAGCGTGAGAGCGTGATTTCCGAGTGTGAGAGCGGGGAAGCGTGAGTCAGCGAAAGAGCAAGAGTGCAGCGAGAGGCAATGATACCCTGGGCGAGAGAGCGTGAGAGAGCCGCGGGTCGAGCGGGAGAGCGAGAGAGAGACGGCGGAGAGGGAGAGAGATGGCGACGGAGAGGGAGAGAGATGGCGACGGGGAGAGAGAGAGATGGGGACAGGGAGGGAGAGAGATGGCAGCAAAGAGGAAGAGAGAGAGAGCTTTTCGCTTTTTTTTTTCTTGACTACACGCATACCGAGGAGGGTTTAAATGAACCCAAATTCCTTCCCCTCCTTAGCCCATTAACTCCAATTTTTCCCTTTTTGTTTTCCCAACGAAATAAAATAAAATCTTCTTTACCAAATCCATTTATTTTATTTTATTTGCCCCAAAGTAAGCTATCTTTTGCCAATTCCCAAAAATTTCCTTAAATCCACCTAAGACTCACCAACCACTATAAATGCTATTTTTAAAACTTTTCTCCTTAAACTAAATAAATACATAAATACATATAAATAAATATCATTTTCTTTTCATGCATAATGACTTAAATTTACTTAATAGGAGGATTTACCTTAATGATTTGGGTTGTCACAACACCACCTTTTCTTCTCTCTTAAAATGTGATACACGATGGTGCCCTAAGTTGATGAAGATAAACTTATTTACAAAATGGCCACCATCCCTTATTTACTTAAATGCCATTGGCTTTAATTACTCAAATACCCTCCAACTTAAAAACTCTTAAATAATTTGTCACTTTCAACAATTCTCCCTCATGACAGCTATTCAAGTCACCAAAATGATTCTCCAATCACCCAATCATTCAGATTTAATATTCAACTCATTTAATAGGTATTTAAACTTATAAGCCGAAAGAACCTTGGTTAACATATCTAACAAATTTTGTTCTGGATGAACTTTGACTAGTTTAACATCTTTCTGAGCATCAACTTCTCTAATAAAATGAAATTTGACATCGATATGCTTAGATCATTCTTGATGAGATGGATTCTTCGCAAGATGAATAACACTCTAGCTATCACAATGGATGATGGGAATAAACTCCTACGACAACAACTCATCAACAGTTCTCTTCAACTACATTGCCTCCTTAATCACTTCACCGTCTGAAATATACTCTAACTTTGAAATTGATAAAATAACAACTGACTATAGAGCAACTTTCCAACTAACCACATTGCCATACAAACAAAAATGTGACCTGATAAAGACCTTCTTTTATCAAGGTATGTAGCATAATCTGCATTTGTGAAGCCTTCCAATAGTGTTGATTTATCATAATCCTTGCTAGAACACAATGATACACTGACACTACCTTTCAAATATTGAAGCACCCATATAACTGCATTCCAATGCCTTTGACATAAACCTACTTATCATTCTCATTCCATAACCCAAGTCAAGCCTAATACAAATCATCAAATACATAATACTTCCAACAATAATACAATAGGGAATATTATACATCTCTAATGTCACATCCCCTCCCTGATTACCTACTTAACCTGAAAGGAGGTGTGAAGACAATAAACATCACCCCTCTTGTGACGCATATTGTCCCATCTTACATAACTTCCTGTATAAACATTCCATACGTATATATTCATAGAATTCAGCCATATTAACACATGATCATAATATAACAATCCTTCCTGAACAGAGTACACTTTTATAACATACTCTCTCATAACCCACTTGTAAACAACTAAATCAACATGCCACCAGTGTTAAGTTATTTACACGTACAACAACGAGAAAATAAGCTGTTTCTGGAAACTCGAAGCTTAAGCAAGGCGAGCTGGAGTAGGCTAAGCATAGGGAACGTCCTTGCTACCTGAGAGGGAAAGAAAACATTGAAAACATAAGCTAACAGTCCAGTGAGTGACTAAGTTAACAAACTATTTTAGTTCGAAAATCGTCAGGAATAAAACTAAGTTCAACGTCATGTTTGAAACATGAAATCACTTCATATACATTAGTTAAAACATACTTAATTGCCCTTATCAAATCGTACATGATTTTCAGCAAATCATAAGAAAACAATTTAGTTGCAATACTTCTCCTTATTTGAAGTGGAGCAAAACTCAACACCCCAACGTCGAAAACAAATAAGGCTCGATGCGGAGCAAGACTCAACGCACCAGCATATAATCTCTATGTGCAGGAATATGGCGGGTTGCCCAAGTACCTTCTCATGTCCCTCAGTACTGGGTCCTGTGAAAACTCACGTGCCTTCTCAAGTCCATCAGCACTGAGCCTCCTCTTAAACATTTTCCTTTAAAAAGGCAACAGTTTATACAAACAAATTGTATGCAAATCATTCTTAAGAACACAAGGCAACTATTATATCAATAACATTTCATAAACATACTTTTCAATAACTTTAAGAACATAAAGTATGCTTCATAAATCATTTGATCACAAAATCTTATTCTATTGGAAAACCAAACTAACATATACAACAAGATCGTTTTAAAGTAAGAAAAGTGTCACTCACAACTCTTTCTAGGCCTTGAGTGGATTATACGCCTTTTCTATATCCTCTTGGCCTGAAATAAACACTTTTCCTTGTTATACTTCTTTTCCATTCACTTTAATATAAACAACAACTCAACATATGCATAATGCCTATAGTTCATCATGCGGTTAGGCTTCCGTTGGTTTATTCTCAAGCTTTAAACACTAAATCTATTACTACAAGCTGTTCCTTACCCTTCTGTTATACATTAATTTCAAGAAGAATTGTATGCAATTCACGCCTTCTGCTACACAAACGTTTTGAGTCCCCTTTTCTCCTTAACAAAGCCGACTGCTGCAGCTTCGTTGCCTCTGATTCATCCCTACTAAAAACACATTTCCAGTCCAAACTAAGACTTCTTCCCTTGTACAAACTTGTAAAGAATTGAGTTTCACAGCTTACCTCAAAATTTTAAGGCTTAACTCTTTTTCGTTCTCCAGTTATTCCAAAATCACTCTGCGTTGCTCCAGATTGCATAACAATTCTGTAATCGTTGCTTTTACCTAAAGATTCATATGATTAACTTCAATTTCAGCTTTACCATCCTTCGCAAGACTTGTTAAGAACTATGTTAACTTATTGACTTAAAATTTCAGCCCTAAACTCGGCTTCCTCGATTCATTCTACTCCAAACATCGACCACTGTTCAGTCTGTGCGACTACAATCAATATTCTGTTCCAGCTCTGTTTTCAGCACCAAGGCGAGCAGAATTCCGTCCAAAATCTACAAGAACACCTTTCTCTACCTTCTCTTGTTGCTTGTCTGAAAAATAGAATCGACTCAAGCACTCGAAAGTGTCTAAAAATGATTAAACATTTAATTAATTTACCTATATATACTACTGACTTAACCCTCATCCACAGGTTGGCGCGGGGTTCTCACATCGACGCAAGGCACTCATGTCAAAATCCTCCTCCAACGCTTTCGGCAATTATCCACACCCAACGCATGGTGCCCTCAACGCCTCCTACTTTCGACGCATACAACTCAGTCATTCACACCACTATCTTCGTCACATCAAGACCACTCTGTCTTCGACGCAAAGTGACTTCAGCGCAGCAAAGTGACTTCAGTGTAGCAAAGTGACTTCAGCGCATGGCCTTACCAACGCATGGTGGTTCAAGCACATTTCTTCCCCCGCCTATGATCACTTATCCTCCAACGCGGGTAGCTACTTCAGCTCACAACCCTTCGTGATTCCATCAGCAACGCATGGCCACTCAAAGAGTTCAACTTTCCTCTTCATTCACCAACGCATAGTCTTGGCCAACACTTAGCCAAAATTTTGCTCTCATTCTCGGCTACTTTTCCTCCAACAACGCATAGCCACAATCTCACTTGCCTCTTCCCAACACTTGGCATTACAAGTCAGTGCTTACATCTAACCTTTCTTGTTTAGTATTAGGGCACTAAGACGAAGAAAGTCTAAACTGAGATGCTAAAACCAAACATATTATACTTCTCAAGCAATTTATGCACATAATTCTCCTGCAAATTGGTTAATAAACCTTTCTCTCTATCTCTTTTAACATCCATGCCTACGATTTTTTTCAACTCGCCTAAATCTTTCATCTCAAACTCACTACTCAATTGTCTCTTGAGTTCACAGATTTCAGCATAATCCTTAGACACTGGTATCATATCATCTACATAAAGTAGTAGATAAATATATGTACTTTTCTAAGATAGTTTCCAGTATATGCAGGTATCATATGAGCTCCTATGAAACTCTTACTTCGAGATAAATGTATCAAACCTAATATACCACTGTCTTGGCGATTGCTTCAGTCCATATATGGACTTGTGAAGACGAAAAACCATGTCTTCCTTTCCATTAACCTCATAGCCCTTAGGTTGATCCACGTAGATCACCTCCTCCAATTCTCCATGAAGGAATACTATGGTGACATCCAGCCTAGCCTTATACCTAGGCTTACTGTCACCCCATGTACCTGGCTTGATTTTATAAATCCACTTCGGCTAAATGAGTTTTTGATTAGGAGGCTGTGGAACCAAAGAGCACGTCTGATTCTTTTGCAACGAGAACAATTATGCTTACATAACATCCTTCCATTGTTCTTTCGAAACTAATGCAATTGCCTCCTCAAAAGTAAAAGGCTTTGCTTCAATATTGTCAGCTGCATGAGTAAGAGCATAAACAACTAAATCAACATAACCATACCTCATAGGAGCATGTCTCACCCTCTGAGGCCAGTCACGTGTAAGTTGATAGTTCTGTAGGTCATTGTTACATGATCTTTCTTTAGTAAAAGCTCCCTCATCAATCAAAGTTCTCTCTTGTTGAGACTGTTCACCATCAGAGTCAGACTGTTGCGAAGACTCTACTTGTGGTGGCTGATCACTAAATTCACCTGAAGTAACTGATGGTCGTGCTTCAGAATCAATTCTGACCTCTGCCTCAACATGTTCAACTATCTACTGTTTCTACTGCTTGTTGACACAAAATGACATTTCTGCTTCATTAAAAGTTATATCTCTACTGATGATACATTTATTTTTGCCCTCTTCCAAGCACGAAAGCTTATAACCTTTAACACCCTAAGGATAACCAATAAACACATTTAGTGCTCTCTCATTCAACTTTCCTTCCTTAACATGAGCATAAGTTGAAAACCCAAACACTTTAAGATGATCCAAACCTGAAGCTTATCCTATCCATATCTTCTGAGGAGTCTTTAAGCCTAAAGCAGAAGACAAACTCATATCAATGAGATTACACACTATTTGGGTAGTTTTCCCCCAAAACTCCGAAGATAATGAAGCATTTGTCAAAAGAAATCTTGTACGCTCCATTTTTGTTGTTTTGTTAAACCTCTTAGCTAAACTATTTTGCTATGGAGTGTATGTAACAGTAAAATGCCTCATTATTCCCACAGATTTGCAAATAAATTGAATTTGTGATTCACAAACTCTAAACCATTATCTGTCCTCAAATACTTTAACTTTCTGCTTGTTTGGTTCTCAACCTACTTCTTTCATTCAAGGAATTTTCCAAAAGTTTCATTCTTCTGTATCAATGGATACATCCACACCTTCCTTGGAAAATCATGAATGATAGACATGGAGTACCTCGAGCCTTCCATAGAAGGTAGTTTAGTAGGATCCCACAAATCTGAATGAACATAATCCATAATACCTTTGGTAGAATGCTCCCTTTCCCAAACTTCACTTTGGTAGACTTTCCCATTATGCAGTGTTCACAAAATGAAAGTTCAATGTCTTTCACTCTTCTAAGTAAGCCTTGTTGTGAAAGAGCTTGTAGACCTCTTTTGCTCACATGAGCTAACTTTCTATGCCACAACATAAACATATCAGTCCCTTTGCTAAATGCAACAGTAGCACTACCTAAAACTGCAGTACCCTCCAACACATATAGACCATTCCTCAAGGTTCTCTTTAGCTTAAATTAAGAACCCTTGGTAACCTTCATAACTCCTTTCTCATATTTATAAGAATAACCTGATCTATCTAATTCGCTAAGAGAAATTATATTTCATTTGAGTTCTTGAACATACCTTACATTTGTAAGCATTCTAATCAATCCATCATGTGTTACTATGAGAACTGACCTAGTTCCTTTTACATCATAGGTACCATTATCACCAAGCAAAACTTTTCCTCCATCATTTTATTGAAAGTCAATTAGAAGATCCCTGTTGGAAGTCATGTGATACGTGCACCCTGAATCCATGATCCAAGCATCTTGAATATCCTTGTTGGACACCATCAAGACCTCTATAAAATCATAACCATCAATAACATTCGCTACACTAGATTCACATGCATGCTTGCTACCTGATGCTTCCTTGCTCTTATTCGAAGGGCAATGTTTCTTAAAATTTCCTTTATAACATAAGAAACATTTTCTAGCTTTCCCTTTGGATTTTGACTTGGACCTCGTTTCTTTTCCTTTCTAGTTCTTTTTCTCATTTCTCCCTTCGGCCATAAGTAACTCTCCATCCTTGCATTCCTTTTTAATTTCGAGATTTCTAGTTCTCAAGGCATTCAACATAATATCCATGGTCAAAGAATCTCTACCATATTTAGTAGTTGTCTTAACTTCTCGAAACGATTCCGACAATGAATTCAAAAGAATAACTGCTTAATTTTCGTCCGACATCTTCTCACTGATGTTATTGAAATGAACAATAATCTTTTGAAATTCATCCAAGTTCTCTTCCAAGCCTTTACTCTGGTCCATGTTGTATCTAAAAAAATTCTCTTTTAGATATAATTTATTTGGCAAGGACTTTATCAAATAAAGACTTTCTAATTTTTTCCATAAGTTCGCAATAGTAGTAGCCTCATGTACTAGCCTAAGCACCCCATCTGAAAGATATAGAATTATTGTCGAATAGGCTATTTCATCCACATCCTTTTTCTCAGCTTTTGTAATTGTTGGTGGAAGGTCGTTTTAATCTAAGATTTTTGGCTACCTTTTATTGTACCAAAATAGCCTTAATATTTTTTCTCCATAACACGAAATCAACATTCCCGTCAAACTTAACAACTTTAAAACATGTTGACAACGAAGACATTCACAAAGCTACTTTAACAAAGAATATGACAACAACACACTACCCGACACCCTTCTCCTTTTGGATCGAATGGAGTTATGATACCGCTTGTAAAATAAAATCAAATTCAAACATGCCCAAACATAACACAAGAACCCGCAGAATAAAGCAAAAGCGATAAATAAAGAACACAACGATATATAGTGGATCGACTAATTTGGTTTACATCCACTTTGAGTACCAACTTGGAGTGATTTTATTAAGAGAAAATAAGATTACAAATTACAAAAATTTAATCAAAATCAATAATTTCACCACGATTATTCGGCCTTTTGACTGAGACCAATTGCCTGAGCAATGCTTTGCCAAACCTGACTTTACCGTCGGCGAGCACCCACTGTATTAAGAAATTTGTGTGCCGAAAAAGCCTCTAAAAAAGACCCAAACCACCAGACAACCACCCTCTCTGAACTGAAGTACCACACACTTAAAACCCTTGTAGATCAAATGCCCAACCGCCAAAAACACCCTTCGAACTAGAGACTATCCATGTCGAAAACACCTCTGAACGAACACGAATGGCTTAACTCAGATCTGGTGAAGGATGTCCTCTCTGACAATAATTGAACCCCACAATCGATCGATGATGGACTGGAACTCAGACCAACGATGGCAACCCTCCCTCTCAATCTGTAGAAAAGTCTCTCTCTCTCTCTCTCTCTCTCTCTCTCTCTATGTGAGTGTGTTAGGCGGCAATAGCACCTTTCCTTCTCTCTTAAACTGTGATACACGACGGTGTCTAAGTTGATGAAGATCAACTTATTTACAAAATTGTCATCATGCCTTATGTACTTAAATGTCATTGTGCTTTAATTACTCAAATGCCCTCTAACTTAAACCCTTAAATAATTTGTCACATTCAACAACAATATATTGTGTAATACATATTTTAATTTTAAAAAATGAATTGAGTTTATAGTATGACATACTATATTTCTGAATATTTTATCTTTATTTAATATAATTCTACATTTTAAATTCAAATTTTAAAATCTAGATAGAATAATAACATAAAAGTGTTGGTTTTCAAAATTTTCACTATTTGGATCACGGAATTTGAAAACAGTTTTAAAAAAACAGAATTCGGATTGTCTGCCTAAACACATATTTGCTGAACTTAGTGAATCTAAAAATACAAAACAGAATCCAGATTGCTAACCAAACAAGAGATTTCTTGAACAAACACAACAAAGTAAATTCAGCATCAAGATGATATTGTCGAGGCTCAGCAACAAATTGATTGAGCTTTGTGGACGACAAAAGTAATATCAGGACGATAAATGGTTAGGTAAAGCAACTGTTTAGTTAATCTCCTGTACATGGTTGGATTAGAAAGCAAAGTACCCAAAAAAATATTGCAACTTTATATTCGAATCCATGCGCCTGAGGAAGGCTATAAGCCAATAAACCATGATCTTTAAGAAGCTACAATGTCTGATTCCTTTAAGACAAGACAATGCCTTTGGATGAGCAAGCAATTTCAAAGCCCAAAAAATACCACAATGCACCTAAATCTTTGAGTTTAAGAACAACATTACAATGATCTTTCAACTTATCAACGGAAGTAATTGAGGCACTAGAGATAATTATGTCGTCAACATGCATAAGCAAAGCAATGAATGATTGTCCAAAACCTCAAACAAACAAAGAATAGCTTGACTTTGACTGCTTGAGGCCAAGAAGTAACAAAGACATGTGAGAATTTATCAAACCCCTATCTAAAAGCTTGTTTGAGATCGTAAATTGCCCTATGCAAACAACAAATTAGGTGTTCCTCTTATTTGCTAGAAACAAAATGCTTCGAACCCAACGAACAAGTCCATATACACTTCTTCAAGGAGATCACCCTGCAAAAAGGCATTATTAACATCCAATTGCACCAAAGGCCAATTCCATGTGCTAGCAATAGTAAGAAAAACTTTTACAGTAGCTAACTTTACCACGGGTCAAAAAGTCTCAAGATAAATGATGCCTTCTTGTTGAGTGTATCCTTTGACGACCAATCGAGCTTTGTAACATTCTATGAACTTTGTATACCCATTTAGATTCAATAGTGTTGGTTAATTGGCAAAGGAACAACTGACCATGTTTTGTTTTTGCATGTGGAATAGCCTCATGATAAAAGTTTGGTTCATGGATAGAAGAAACTGTAAGGAAAAAGCTTCGAAGGTGAGGATAAAGTCTATCATATTACAACAAATGTTGCAAGGGAAATTGTGTAGATGGTTGCACTAAAGGATGTTTATGAAGAAGATTGCAATCAAAATCTCTCAAAATAAGCAGGTTTAGATAATGTTAGAACGTTGAGTCCCTTGAAAAGTTATCATTTGATTAAGTTTGTTATTATTTGTTAGTTACTTTCCTCCACTAACTCTTGTAATATTTTGGCTATATATGTATGTGTGTGTGTATGTGTAACTTGTCATATCAATAAAGCTTATTTAATATGGTATCAGATGAAAATTTGTTTCTAGGTTCGTTTTAATCCCTTCTCCCTTCTTTCGTTCTTTATTTCCATGGCAGGAGATGAACTCCATGATTCTTCAATTATAAATCCTTCAGTTTCTTCCATTGCAAATTTGCAGCCAATAAAAATTAATAATAATAAATATAGAGGTAATTAATATAATACAATTTATTATTATTAATATTATTTTGTAAATAAAACTTCATACATCATATAACTAAACAACGACATTCAGTCTTCATAATGGTAGAGGAAACCACGAATGAAAAGAGTTATTCCAAAAGAGACCATTTTCTTCCATAATAGGGAAAGATGTTACACCAAAAAAAAAAAAAAAAATCGGTAGCTTTTCACGCAAGATTACATGCAACAAAATTACAAACTCTAGGGTAATGAACAAAAGAGAAAACACCCACATGAGAGGCTAAATTCTAGATCTCATCAACATCAACAATATTCATTGATCCTTATTCTCCAAAAGACAGATAATATTCAATGATTCAGATTTAACCACCATAAGAATCGATGATATCTTCTATAGATTGAAAAGAAATCTATGACCCTCCCTGATCACAAAGCCTTCCAAAGGTTTAACTTATCATCGTGTTCAAATAGGGCTAAATCCTTGTACACGAGAGACCCACCCTACGTATCACACACACTCCAACCAAAACAATATGTAGTTGACATACAAAGTGGATCATATTTAAGAAATAATCTAAATGTATATAGCATATGGATAAGGTTGGGTGTCTTATCCTGGTGACACTATGGATACGACCCATTTTGTAATAGTTACAAATTGTTTGATCCAAACCATTCATGTTGAGACATGTGAGTGAGGATATCCTATACGAAAAGTTTCTATAAGACCGGACCGCAAAATATTTAGTCTCTCTTTGTAAATCCGTTAATTGATGAGATTAATATTTCATAGGATGATCGTGTGCTACTCGATCTCATTCCTGAGTGACTTATGAACTTTTGTTTGTGAGGTCGGTCCTTTGATTTGCATGGGTGAGAGTGGCATGAGTTGTCGATTCAATAAGCCTACCATTTTAGGGATTTGGCTAGATGGAGTGCCAGGAACATAACTTCACAAGATGGAATTCACTCCTTCCTAGATGGAATAAGTAGATAAGTAGTTCTCTTTAGTGTTGATTTTGGGTCTTAAACAAGGGGCCCCACCCTCTCACTAGCCTAAGAGGGACTTAGTTTATGGTTCGACCATAAACAAATTGTTCATCAGAGGAATCAGTGGTAATTAATGAAAATAGGTAATTACAAGGGTAAAATGGACATTTGACCCAGCTGTAATTATGAACAACTCGTGAAGGATCGACTTGCTTATACTGATTATATCGATGGACACAACTTGTCCTACAGTGCATAAGAGTTCAACTATGGGTTTATACTGATTATATCGATGGACACAACTTGTCCTACAGTGCATAAGAGTTCAACTATGGGTTTATAGTGGTTTGCCCTGTAGTTAATGAATGAGGATTAATTTAGTTAAAGAGTTTAATTAATTAATCTTGGATCATTGGAGTTTATAATCCGTAGGACCATAAGATCCCCTTGCTAGCTCACCACGGACCAACAAGGATCAACTATATTGAAAGAAAAATTTAAAATGTTCAAATTTATGATGAAAAATATTAATTGTATTGGATACAATTAATTAAAAGTTTATTTTAATAAGATTCAAATTATAACTTTATAATATGAAGAATAATTTATTTGAATACGATTCAAATAATTAAATATTTATTTGGACGAAATCCATATAAATAACGTTCAGATTGATGCTTTGTTCGAAAAATCCGAAAATCTAGATTTGATTGTCGTGTCGTAAGAAAAAAAGAATAGTGGAAGAAGAATAAATCTATTTTTTTAAATAGAGGGAGAATTAATTAATTAATTTGAATTGGATTATTATTTAATCTGGATGAGATTCAAATTAAACATTCTGCGGAAGATAGATACTTAAATATGATTTAAATATTTTAAATCATTTAGTATGAGATATTATTTGGATATATATTTATTAATATTAGATATTATTAAATATTTAATTTAAAATCTCTATAGAGTTGTTATCCCAATACGATTGGAGTAACGAATAGGACCTTTGGGAGCCCTCATAGAACACACCCTCTACAAGAATAATCTCTACGATTAATCTAAAACTCTCCCTCTATAAATTTTCTCAATTTTCTTAGAAAAGTTCTAAGAGAATTCTTCTTTCAATTGGCTCTATTCTTTCAAGAAGCGGTTCCCACAAGTCGAATCCTTGCCAGAGTCGTAGTAAAGAAGATCTCATGGAAAAGGAAGGCTTCGAGGAGGAAACTACCTATATGAGGAGGAGATTTCATTGTGGTTACGTTTCAACTATAAGCCCTCGTTCCTGTTCTTCTTTGCTTAAGTTCAAGTGGGAAATAAATGAGCAAAGGTGAGCTAAAGACTTAATCTAAAAATCAAATGGGAATAGTGGAGTTTGATTAAGCAAGTCTAATTTTTATTTAACCTTTAAAAGAAGGGAAATAAATGTAGTCAACGGTGTGCTGGGAGTTTGATTAAGAAGGAGAATTTGCTAAGAGTTAGAACATTTTCTAAGTTTTTAATTTTTCTAAGTGTTAAATAAATAAATTAAATAGGAATTAATTAAAAAAATTAATAAAATAAAATGAATAAAATTTAATTTAAAAGAGATAATTTTGTTTAAGGTGATAAGGATAAGAAAAAGTGACGAAGGATCACATAGAAGAGCAAGCAAGCAGTCGGATGTCTTAATATGATTGGAAGAAAATAACAGTAGTTCGGCTAGAAGCAAGCAGCTGAAAGAAAGGGTTGGTTCTCACGAACCACTCGTGCAAATTGTGTGATTTTTGGATCAAATGAAAGCTGAATGAGTTGGAAATCTACCCTAGAGTTTTCAGAGTGAATTGGAATTGGGAAGGTTGAGAAAACTTGATGAAACCAAAGGTTGTCGTTAAAACCAGGTAAATCTGAGGATTCAGGTTTGAGGAATTTTTCAAGGGTGTTCATGGAAGAGTTGAACACCCAATTTTGTTGGTAAGTAAGTTAAGAGATCCTTCTTAAGTTTCATGAAATTTATTTGAAGTTTATTTGATGGAAAAATGTGTTTGAGAGCTTTAAAAAATCAAGTTGAAAACAAAGGACTGCTTGCCGAAGGTTGTCACCCACCCCCGCACGCCAGCTGCACACACGCCTGCACCTCATGTGGTGCCTGCCGCCAAGCGTTGCACACTATGAGCCTACGCCCGCACACCCACGTTGCATGCATACGACCATTTTAGGTGTTGAATAGCATTTTTTAAGCCCGATTGATATTTTCTTGAATTTTTAGCCTCACAATGGGTAATTTTGGATTTTAAACTAATTTTTGGGTTTAAGAATTTTTGAGAAGTTTTGCATAAAAATCCCTAAATGGCAATGGTGAGGGAATAAGTGAATTTAAGTTGATTTTGGCCAATGTGGATGAAGTTTAAATGTTATGGGACGTGTGGGAACCTTTAGGAGATGATTTAATGTCTTTTAACTAATATTTCAGGTCAAATTGAAGTTAAAGAAACTTATAATCTTAAGAGTGCAGGCCGAAACTGTGAATGATATATGTTTGCTTAAACTTATAATCTTAAGAGTGCAGGCCGAAATTGTGAATGATATATGTTTGCTTAAAATGAACTCATTTATGATCTCTAACTATGATTTCTTATGAAAATGAGTTTTCTTACTCATTTTGCTAAGCATTAAGCATGATTCACTGATTTTACTTGTAATGCTTAGTATGATAATGTTAAGCTTACAAGGAAGTTATATGTTTTCTTATATTCAAATGTTGCAAGCATGCATGGTTTGGATGATGATAACTTGGGTTATGCCAAGAATGGTCTATTATTGCTAATGATGAATTCTAACGTTTAAAAGGATGCTTCAAACCATTATGCTTAGTACCCTTGTTGTGATTGCTCCGCTGCGTGGATATGTTTCCATAGCATTACAAGTTGCCAAAGGATTCTCGATATTGAAGGATGAAAGAAGGTACTCAGGAAGTCCAAGGGATTCTCGATACTAAAGGGTTAAAAGAAGGTATTTGAGAAGTCCAAGGACTCCCAATATTGAAGGATTAAAGAAGGTATCTAGGAAGCCCAATGTTAGTACTTTGGGGGCATTCGCATGCACGTAAAAAAAGTATTGACGCTGATGCATTGAGACTACTCTACATCAACTAAGACTATGACGTTGAGTGTTTTGAGTTTGCCCTACCTCAACTAAGGATTGTGGGTACAAGTTTAAGGTAAAGTTACTCAATTTAAGTGATGGAAAGTTTATTTGTAACGGAAAGTTTATTTGTTTCATGGTGTTTTATCTCATTGTTTTATCCATGGATGTGAACTTGTGATTACTTGATGCTTTGGACATAGAAAATGTTTTCTTAACTTAAAATGTTTTAGAAGATATTGATGTAACTATTTTTAAATTGTCACTCACTAGGATTCAAGCTAATGTTTTTCTATGTTTTCTTTCCCACCTAGGTAACGTAAAAGTTATTGGTGCTTAGCCTACCTAAGTCTCGTCTGCTCCAGTTTCAGGGTATCAACATATTCATTTCTCCCCAGACTTTTATGTGTAAATGGTTTGATCCAGTATGACATGTACATATTCTTAGTTGGGTTTGATGTCAGGATGTGAGAATGTACATATTGTATGTTTTGTGGATTGTGTAACAAACGGTTCTGATAGAACATCAATTGTAAATATCTAAAATTGTTTGATCTTTATTTAAAGTGAAGGTTGATCTTGTATGCCAAGTACTTTGGGGAAAATGTAATGTGGGTGGCTATGCTATGATGTTCTTTTAGTAGGCTAAATAGGTACAGATGGACAGTGAACCTCACAAGAGGGGTGATGTTTGCTGTCTTCACGCCTCTTTCCAGTTAAAAATGTAATCTAGGAGGGGGTGTGACATCGGCAATGATATGATGCTTAATCTTTTCTTTATTTTTATATTTTTAATTCTTTCAAGAAATCAAAAAACTCGATCACACGCTTTCGTAAGGATTTAAATCCCTTTACCATGTTCTTTGCATCCATCTGCTAGCTAATTGTTGAAATATAATCCGAGAATAATTATTAAAGATTTTTGTCCAATATATTTTTAATGGTTTTTCCTAAGTTTATTTTATGGATAATTGAGAGATGAAGTTAAATTTTAAAGTTATTATTATATTTCCATGATGCAATGAATGTTGTGAACAAAAAAATAAAACACTTTCTAAAATTGTGTAAAAATGGTGAGATTATTTTCTTTTCTTTTTCTTAAGAAAAAACATACCTATGGAATCTTGTCACATCCTTCTCATATAATACTAACCACAAAATTTCAAAAACCGTACATTAATTATTTTGGCTTTTTAACATCTTTTTGAATTACATTAAACTTTACTTTCATCCCAAAGTTATTTCATTTCAGTCTTAGAATTCCAAAATACTTTAATTTCATATTTGAATTTAACAAAAAGTCATCATTCTAGGCCGCTACTTTTAATTTTTCTATTTTAATTATTAAAGGTTAAAAATAAAATTATTTACTTTTCTTGGGCAACCTCATATTATCAAACATGTATGTTTCAAATAGCATGTTAATATACTAGTAAAAATTGTACTAGTTATGAGCTTAGTTCAGCATATATAACCTTTCTTACTAGAGGTGAGAGGTTCAATCCTCCATCTTCTTTACTAATTTGGCAACAACAATAAAACAAAGAAAAAGTGCTTCGATGCCAAAGTCAACAAGAAAAAAGAAGTTAGAAGATCTTAGAACGCTTCGATGAAGTATTTGTGTATTTATAGGGGATTTGATTTATGGGCACTTGCAAAAAGAGCAAAACAAAATACATTAATTAGGTCTATAGCCCTCACTTATACTTTTGCAAAAATGGCAAAAAACAAGCCCAACTCACATGATACACCTGATACACTTGATACACACTTGATATACTGATACATGGCATGATACATTTGATACATGTGATACACTTGATACACTTGATACTCCTTAATACACTTGATACACTACTGTCTTATGTGTGATATACCATTGATACACTCATGTCTTAGGTCTGATACACTTATGTGTTATTTCAAGTATCTATTGATTGATGTTTCATACACTTATGTCTTTTTACTGCTCAATTTCTTAACATTTTTTATTTCATTCCCGTTTTGTTATTTTCTCTCTCCCCAATTAAGTTGAAAAAAAAATCAATTTATTTGAAGCAAGTACAATATTTTTCAACAAATTAATTTTTTAAAAAATGTAATTCAATTGATGATATAGTGATGTTGAAATATAATACTGATATATTGTTAATATATTGCTAATAAACTTTATTGAAATTATGTTGATATACTTTAGAATGATACACTCGTTTATACTGTTGACAAACCTGACTAACACATTGTTCATATTCTTTATAATGATATTGCTAATAAACTTTATTGATATATCATTGTTATAATGATACACTTATTTATATTGCTAATACACTTGATGACATACTGTAGGATATAGTTTATAACGATACACATGTTTATACTATTGATGCACTTGATCAATATATTGTTGATATATTTTATAATGTTACACTCGTTTACACTACTGATACACTTGACTAATATATTGTCAATATACTTTATAATGATATACATGTTTATATTGTTGATACACTTGACTGATATATTTTATAATAATACACACATTGATTGATACTAAGTACTTCGTAATTACTATATAATTTACTATCTACCTTATAGGCACTTGTTGTGTTTAAACCCAAAACTTTCAAGCTACCCAAAAAGATAATGTCCTTAGTAGGAGCCAAATCACTTTTGACTGAACGGGTGATCACCAATATTCATCCGAACAAGATGATATCTCTAGCAAGAGTTAGATCACTATTGAAAATTATAGTTGATGACAAAGTAGGAGCACAATTACTTATAGTTCAACTCTTGTAAAAAGAACAAAAGCAAGTTATTTTTAAAAAAAGTAAAAAAAAAAAAAAAAAAGAAAAGAAAAACAAGAAGTTTTAAAAAATTGCCGCAAGAAAGAAAATAATAAGAAAAAATATGGTGAACTAAAATAAAATAAAATAAAATAAGCTCAAATTCAAGTTTTGCTCTTAGAAAATTTTGTTAAAAATAAAATTTAAAAAAACTAGAAGAAAATAGAGTATGGAAAAAAAAAAAAAATAATTCAAGATTTTAAGGAAGAAAGTACGTAAAACTTCTTAAATTGTAATTTTTTTTATTAAAAAAAAGCCCTAAATTGTAAAATTATAGAAAAATAAAAAAATGAAGGTTAAATTATTATAAGGGCAATTTTGGAAAAACAAATAAACAAAATATCAAAAATAAAGATTTTGCCATATATGCAAAATTTGAAATGTTGAAGACATACTTGCAAAATCATATTGTTAAATTGCTACCCATTGCAAATTCACTTTGATTTAAGATTTATCTTTTAAGTCTACGAGGATTAGATATGAGATTTTCATAATCCTAAACAACACCAAATTTTTTCCTATTTCATTTTATCTTATTTTATTTTATTTCTTATTATTGGGATTTTTTACTTTATTTGATAAAATTTCACCCCTAACCATATCTATATATGAAAAATAAATATGAAACAAGGAAATTATCTTAAATGGCAAAACTATTGAAAATAAATACAACTAATAGCAAAATACACAATCTATCTGTGATAGACAGCGATAGATCACGATAGATTGTTGTCTATGTCTGTGCCACAGATAGTAGTCTACTGCTGTCAACCGTAAATAGATAGTAAAATTTTGTTATATTTATAAATATTTTAGTTTATTTTGGTTCATTTTTCTATATTTGAAAAGAACTCAATTAAATATCTTAGATTAAAATAGATATTTTAAAAATTTAAAAATGAAAAATGTTCTCTCTAATAGTCATTAAACATCACAAATTGTTTCAAGATCGAATTTTGTTACCCACTTGCAAATTCCCATCCGCTTCTTTCGATTCTTTATTTACTAATCTTAATAGAGTCAACTAACTGCAATTTGGTCCTACAACAAATACTGTCTCACTTACATGTTTGGATTTTCAAAAATTTAATTTTTATTTAAAGTTTTTTATAATATTTACTTAAAATATATCTAAAAATTTATTTTATATATTACCAAATACTACAATTTTTTTTCAAAATAAATTACTTTTTAAATTAAACATTTGAAAATGTATTTCAAACACACACCGTCAATGTGAGTCTTGATTTAAATAATAATAAAATGAAACGAAAATGAAACATTTATTGTTTAGACTGGTTTAATAACCATTTCGCTTTTCGTTTTTCATTTTTGAAAAAATGAGTCTATTTCCTTCACATTTCTTATAATGATTTGCATCTTTTTTTACTACAATGGTTGAATTCTTAGCTAAATTTCAAACAAAAATAAATTTTTAAATGCTACTTTTTTGCACAAACAGCTCTTTCCTTGTTTCCTTATTCATTTTCTATTATTATTTTCAAAAATCAAGTTTTATAGATATTGAATCAAAATCATTTTTAAAAAAATGTTTTATAAACAGAAAGATAGAGATCAAATTATCAGACCTTGAAATGTTAATTGTGATATTTATTTATCTTTTATTATTTTTCTAGAAGAGTATGTTTTTTTAAAAAAAATAAAAAATTTATTGAAAATAATTATAAATATAGTAAAATTTTATTTTCTATTCGTGATAGATCACGTAGACGTCTATCACTTTTTTAGATAGATACAGATCTATCGTATTTTATCTTAAAAAATAAAATTTTATTATATTTATAAATAATTTGATATTTTACCTATTAAGTTACATCGGATTGGATATTTGTAAAAACAGAAAGGAATCAAAATTTGCAAAGGCGAGTGAAATCACGTGCGCGCGTGAATGGATTTGATGTTCTCGAGTCGCAGCTTCATAAATTCGTCAATATCCAAACCATTTTCATCCCTCTCTCTCTCCCTAACTCTTTATCTCTCTAAAATTCTCTCTCTCCTCTTCTCAAAACTATGCCTCGGCCGCGACACCAACGTCAGCTCTCCCAAGTTCTTCCGCCGGAACTGATTTCCGGCGAGGATCCATCTCAGATCTTGGACTTCGGCAGGGGAGTCGTCGGGGCAGTTTCCGGCCAACCCCATCAGGCATCTGAAACTTCTGCAAATGCTGCTGCCACTGCCGCCGCCGCCGCTGCCGTACTTCAGCGGTCCAAGAATCCTGCCGGTCAGGAAGGCTCCGGCACCGGCCACTTCCCTCAGCTCCCGAAAACGCCACCGTCTACTTGATCTCAACTCTCTCTTCTTAGTTTAATTTTCTCTCTCTAGATTTCATGTCTTTGTAATTTTAGTTTTTTCTTTTCCTTTTAGGTCACTGAGAGATTCTTTCTCTCTTTTCTGTGAGACCCAAAAATAAATGTGACGAAAGAAATGGGTTCATGTTTCATCATCTCCTATAATTACAAGAGTAAAACAAACGTTTGACTCTTTTTTAGTACGACTTACAAACACTTTTTTCTCCTTAAGTAATTTTAATTTATTGTCTAGATTTCGTGTAACTATGGATGCCTGTGTATCTCAGCGTTTTACCAAAAAAAATAAATATTAAAAGGTTAAATTACAAATTTAGTCCATATAGTTCGATAAAACTCTTGTATAATAATTTATAAATTAAATACTAAATTCTAACCTTTTTTCAAATATTTTCACTAAATTTTAATTTTTTCTATGTTATAAGAACCAAATTCAAACTTTTTAAACCATAGAACCAAATTTTTATTCTTTTCAAATTATGAGGCCAAAATTTATAATTTAATCTATTAGAAAATTATTGTTGTTAATCTAAATAGATAAGACATTAATTACTATTTTAAAAGTCATCAATATATTTCACTTTTGCTATAATTAAATTTAAAAAATAAAAAAAACAGGATAATGTAAAAAAAAAAAAAAACTTTCAAATATTACTCGAATAATATTTTTAATATATATATATTTTTTTTACTCCAACAATAAGTAGAAGTTGAGGATTGTGATGAATTAAGCCACAACATTATGCCTTTAATCAGTTGAAGGTTAAGTCAACTTTGAAGTCCACTTTAACTCCTAAGTAAATGTATTTTGTTTATTTATTTATCATGTTGAGATCCAATCAATCTTATTTTTGAGTGGAAAGAGGGTTGAAGATTTGGATCAGATCTTAAAATCTCTCACGATTATTTAGCAAAGAGTGAGAACAATGAGACAAATGTGAGTGAGTTTGAACTTTCTTGCCAAATTTGGATGAATATTCCCAATTTTTGAAGAAATAGCTAAAACACGTTTTTTTAAGGCAAAACAAAAAAAACAAAAAAACAAAAAAAAAAAACAAAAATGTAAGAAAATGAGTAGTTTTGTTATCTTTATTAGAATATGTTTTTCGTTCCACATAAATATTAATTAAGAAAAAGAAGAATATTCTTTTAACCAGAAAATTAGTGAAAAAAATTATCAAATATCCAATAAATTAAACAACAAAACCACTTCTTTTAACTTTTTCTGTCGATACCAAAATTTGGAATTAATTATGAATTTGTAATTTTTGGAAGAGATAAACAAATGCTTAGCCACTGATACTCTAATGATTAAGTCAGTTTTCGTTTAGAGAGCTAAAAAGTATAAAAGTTTGGGATATATTTCCGCATACCTCCTATGTCACAAGCCCTCCGATTATATAAAAATAGGTTCTTTATCGGTCATTTGCTAATTAACTTATCAAGTCATTAATTAAATAGTTACAAATCATCATATTTATTTCACTAGTGACAGGAGCATGTGCCAAGGTAGAACACTTAGGCACAATCATTATCTTCATAGGGTCGGCCTTCTCAAGCTTTTATGGTCGTCCTAATGGGTCAGCTTGCACACTTAGGTATTATAGCTTTATGGCTGACCTTATGGGTTAGTCTCCATACTTAGCCAAATAAACTTATAGATTGATGGCTGACCCCATTAGGTTGGTCTGCATACTTAGCCAAATACACTTATGGCTTGATGGTCAATCCTATGAGTCGGTCTCCATATTTAGCCAAATACACTTATGGCTTAATCACCGACCCTAATGGGTAGGTTTCCATACTTAGCCAAACATGTAACCACTTTTTCACCCACAAAAAATCGATTATAGAATGACATTCAAGTTTTAATACATATATTATCATAATATCTTTTTCTAAGAAAAAATCTGTTAATTTCTAAGTGAGATTGTCAACTCAAGAAGATATCAGATAGCTCAAATGCGTTTAAGAGATTGGTATTCCCATATGAATAACAACATTGGAGTGATATACATTTGTATATAGTTAAGATATTATTCTGGTCTATTTTGAAGTTTTATACATTTAAATTTTCAAATGTATATTTAGTTTATTTTAAGGAAGAAAACTCTTGAGATTACTTTAAGCCTGTTTGATTTGTCATTTTATGTTTTGAAAAAATACAAAAGAAGTAATATGCGTTTGGTTCACTAGTTTATAAAACCTATTAGAAAAACACAACTCCTAAAATAACATCTACACTATATTACGTGTATGTTTCGGGGTGATTTTGAAAATTTTAAAATCAGTTTTTATCATACTCAAAATCCCTATTAACTCATATCCAATTTTATATTTAATTTTACACTTTGAAAAATTAAACTGACATGTTTAAGAGTGATTTTAAAAACGAAAAAAATGATTTTAACTAATTTAGAATCATTTCCAAACATGTCATGAAATAAGTAAAGTTAGTAACGGAGCAGGGTGCTAGGAGTATTTCCCATCCCCATCTTCATGGGATAAATATATGTTAGTTTCATGAGCTTCAATCTTCTAGTTGTTTTTATGATAACAAACATTTTTATTAATGATTTTAGTGTTGTAAAGTGTCCATAACATAGAGTTCAGAGAGATGATTCCAACGCATCTTGATTCGCTCAAATTGGACATCAAATGAAGAAGTTGTGGCCAAAAGAAGATTAAAAAAGAAAATTCATCAATGATATGGCAGACGTGAACAAATCATGTGACAATACATGTTGAAGAGATAGTGCACGTATGGTCAAATCAATTGAACGATTCAAATCGTGATACATAGTGTTATTACGATCATTCCTTTTTAAACAAATTAAAAGAAATCAAAAGAATTTTTTTTTTTTTAATTTTAAAAAGAATTAAGATAAAATAAAATAAAAAGAAGAAAGTCTTCCAACGGCTACTTCTTTTTTTAAAAATGATATAGCTTATTATTATTTTTATTACTTTAAAATATATTTTCCTTCTTTTACTACTTAATCTCCACCTTTCATTCCTTCAAGCCCTCGACCATTTCTAAATTCTACTTTAATATTACTTTTAGGTCAAAATTCTCTTTAAATCCCAATAATCTTCTCCTTAAAAAAATTAATCAATGTTCAATCAATAACTTCCATCTCCTAATCATTTTTGAAAACTTCTTTCCCAATTCTCCATTTTTCTTCATTCTTTCAAGGCTTCATTGTTGTCATAACTTTGCTCTTGTGAAAAAGAATTTATTTTGAGAAAGATTATTTTGAATGCCTAAAAATTGTTTATCTACACTTTTGAGGGTGTTCCCTTTTCGTGGGTTTTCAATTTCACAATTTTTATTGAAAATTTGTAATAATGTGTGGGTGTACCTTGGGTTGAGTGAAGTGGTTTAATCTTGAACCCAAAAAAGGATTTGTAGTGGTTTAATCTTGAACTAGTTAAAAAAGATTGGAATGGGTTGGATCCTAAACTTGAAAAAGGATTAAGTAGTTTGACTCTTGAACTCCTAAAAAGAGTGGTAAACCGTTCTCACCTATAAGAGAATCCGTGCAGAATATCAAAGAAATAGTCTTGGGGAGTGAAATAAGGATTTCGAACCACTATAACAATCATCAGTGTTATTCTCTTTCTCTTTACTCTTTTAATTTCTACAATTTACTTATTTTTGTTGCGAATTATTTAATTAGTTTAAATTGTTTTAGATTGAATTGGTTTTGTTTAAATTTATAGAAAAATTTATGCAACCCTATTCACTCTTCTACCATTATCCTAAAGTCATGGTAGACAATTTCCTATCAATATTTCTAGTCTAGCAAACATTGTATCAATTTTTTACTCTCATAAGTGTTGAGTAGAGACATATATAAACCTAACACATACGTGAAAAGCTTAAACTCAATGTATGTGCAAATAATTATAATATTAAAATATTTCAAAGAGTTAAATAGAGATTGCCTACTACTTTGTTTACTCTGATATGATTTGAATGCTCTTTTTGCAGCATCAGTATCATAATTATATATTCTTATTGCTTATATCTTTTTGTCCTTTATATAGACATATGTTTAGATGGTCATGCAAATGTCAATATTCACCTCCTAATTTTCGTTTATAGTTTTTTCACACTGCTTTGTCTATTTGTCTATGTATTCGTTGACATTCTTTGAAAATAATTTCAAAACAACATATGTCAACCTCCTCGTAAAAGATCTTTTCTTTGTGTCCTCACCAAGAATAAGACAATTGTCAACATCCAAATTATCGTTTTTTAAAGAACTTGGTTTAGCTGCATTCATACAAGTGAGAGTGATCGATCTTGCTTGTGGAGTGCTTTGAAGATCAAGGGTTGATGGGAGTTTCAAAACTTTATCCGATCCTTGGTTTATTAGATCATCTAAGTAATCTATTATCTAGCTTATCTTAGTAGTTGAGATCAAATTGGTTTTGCAGTTTTTCAGTGTTGAGTTCTTTAAGTCTTGTTATACAACACGGTTCTTAAATCCGACTCTCAGAGGATTTCTTTATTATTTAGTATCAGAACTTGGACTCTAGATTAAATATATTTTTTCATTGTTCCGATGACTTTCTTATTCTTCGATTTCAAAATTTCATGTTTTTTTTAGTCATCCCATCACATTCTGTTTATTATATAAAAACTCAAAAAAAAAAAAAAAAAATGTCAGTTCTAGTCTTTATTTTATATTTCCGTCTTCATCCAAAGTCTGATCTACAAATTTTCTTTCTTTAAGGTCATCCAATTCGATTTGCTTCAGTGTCGAATAATCATGTTTTGGAAATCTGTCAAGAGAAAAATTGTGCAATCGAAGAGATAATGATTTCATGCTCAATTGTGTTCATTGATTTGCATGTTTCCAAAAAAAACATTTGTTCATCCAGATCCTTGTGAGAACCATGCATCTATAGATCAAAGAAATGGGGTCCCAATCCTTATGTTTGAACAAGTTCGAGACGATGATTACAAAACTACATTGTAAAGCGATATTTAAGATGCAAGGACGAATCTTCTCAAGAAAAAGGAAAATGATAAGGAAATAAGTGGCAATTATATGAAGTAGAATAACAAGGAGACAATGAGGTTTTATGAGGTTTTACAAGATGAAAATTGAAAAGCACCTAAAAAGTGCTTTATTTGCCTTTGATTTATAGATGATTTTATTAGAAATGATGTTATTTGTTAGTGGTTTTCAAATAATTATGAATAAAATAAGCTTTGAAGACCAAAAGAATCAAACCGAGCCAAGACCGAACGAAAAATAAAGAAAAAAAGGACAAAAACCTCAAAACAGAGCAGCACCACAAGACTGCCTTATTGCTATAAACCCAAGAGCATAAAAAATTGGACAAGGCAAGAGCGCCGTGACACCATAAAGAGAGCTATAGTGCAGAAGAAGCACTACAACACGACACTTAGGGGTACATTTTTAATCTCCACCCTTCATTCCTTCAAAGCCCGCATCCAATGGCCATTTTTATATCCTACTTTAATATTACTTTTAGGTCAAAATTCTCTTTAAATCCCAATAATCTTCTCCTTAAAAAATTAATCATTATTTAATTGCAATAACTTTCATCTCCCAATCATCTTTTAAACTTCTTTCCAATTCTTAATTGTTCTTCATTCTATTAAGGCTTCTTTGTTTTCAATTTAGGGGTATTTTTGGGTTGGATTGGGTTGGGTTGAAAAACTTTTTAGACCCAACCCAATTGTTCGGATTATAAATTTCTTCAATCTAAATAACCCTTATTAAAAAGTGAACCCAACCCAACCCAACCATGAAACATTTAGGTTGCGTTGGGTTGGTTCAGGTTAGTCCGGTCAATTATTTAAAGAAAGAAGTAAAATATTAATAATGTAAAAAGATTATTTAAATTATTTTCATATATTGAATGTGAATTAACAACTAAATTTCAATTTATATTAGGTAAATTTTCTTTCAAAAGTACTAAAAAATTGTTTTTAGAAGTGGTTGGAGAAAAGATTATCCAAAAAAAAAACATGAAATTAAATAAAACTAGAATAAATATAGGTATCCATAATTTTATCATAAGTAAAAATATATATATATATATATACATATTAAAATGAATACTAAGTTTGGGTCGATTCAGGTTATTTAGGTGAACCCATGAACCCAACTCAACCCATAACATTTTCATTTATTTGAACCAAACACAACCCAAATGAGTTGATAATCCAATCCAAACTGTACGAGTTGGGTTGGTTTGATCGGGTTTTTCGAGTCATCGATTTTTTTTAGCACCCCTAGTTTTTATAACTTTACTTTTGTGACAAAGAGAAAGATATTATTTTGGATGCCTAAAATTGTTTATCTACACTTTTGAAAGGGTTTTCCTTTTGTGGGTTTTCAATTTCAAAATTTTTATTGGAAATTTGTAATAAGCTGTTGGTGCACGTTGGGTTGAGTTTAGTGGTTTAATCTTGAACCCAAAAAAGGATTTGAAGTGGTTTGATCTTGAAACCATTGAAAAAGATTGGAATAGGTTGGATCGTAAACTTGAAAAAGGATCGGTAGTGATTTGACTCTTGAACCTATAAAAAGAGTGGTAAATCGGTTTGGTTCTCACCGGTAAGAGAATTCATGCAGTAAAATACCAATATGTGCAGGAAAATACTAAAGAAGGAGTCTTGGGGAGTGGGGTAGGGATTCTGAACCACTACAAAAATCATCTATGTTATTCTTTTTCTCTTTACCCTTTTAATTTCTACAATTCACTTAAATTATTTTAGATTGAATTAGTTTCTTTTTAATTTATTGAAAAAATTTTAATTTTGAAACCCTGTTCACTCCAACCATTATCCTAAAGTCATGGTAGACAATTTCCTATCAATATTTCTAGTCTAGCAAACATACTTTCAAATTTTTATGAAGGTACTTCATAAGTGTGTGGGGTAGAGACATATATAAACCTAACACATAATTGTATGTACAAATACTTCTAATAATAAAATATTTTAAAATTTTAAATAGAGATTGCCTACTATTTTGTTACTCCGATGTTAAACTAAAATCATCCTAGTTCTTTTGCTGTTTCAATATCATAATTATATATTCTTATTGCTTATGTCTTTTTTGTTCTTTATTGAAAAATATCTTAATATGGTCATGCAAATGTTTTGTTACATTCATCTCCTAATTTTCGTTTATGATTGTTTCACACAACCTTGTCTATATGTCGTCATTGACATTCTTTGAAAATAATTCCAAAACAACATATGTCAACCTCCTCATATCACTAGGAATAAGACAATTGTCAATATCCAAATTATCATTATCATGGTTTAGCTACATTCATACAAGTAAGACATGGATACCTTAACAAGTTGAGTTGAATTTGGTGTTAAATTCTAGTTTGGTGTACACAAATGTTTCCCATCTTTATCCATAGATGACGATGAAGAGATTCCTTTGTTCCTAGCAAATATTAGTTAACAGAATCCATATTAGAAATATATGCTAATTGTTTTTCATAACCTTTTTTCATACTTTTAAATCGACAACCAACAAATTTTTATGTATGACTTCCGTTCGTGATTATAAAAATTAAAGGGAATTTATGAATCCCTCTTCCCCATTTCCTTTCTAAGAATTAAAGGGTTGAAACCCCCAACAAATTTATATTTTCATTGTTTTGTAGATCCATAGGGATGTGTTGGAAATTGTAGTCCTTGTCCCAATATGGATGAATCTCAAAATTTCACCACTGATATCCACCCAATGTGATGAAAAAAGAAAAAGAAAAAGAAGAGAAAACATCAACCATCTTTCAGTTTTGGATGGAAAAAATGATACAAAAACCATTCAGCTCTTACATGTACCTAAAACAAAATAGATAACAAATTAAATTTAGTTATCCTCAAACTAAATTTTGTTTGTAAAAGAATAATCACAGAGAGTAAAAGGGAGTAATTTTGTATGAGAAAGAGTGAGGAAGTACTTATCTTGTTTTTGATTGAATAAAGATCTTCCCAATGTCTTGTAAAAGTGGATATGTAAGTGACTTTCACCCTTGTGTTCTTCTTCCTCTTTTCTATATCATTCTTATTATGCATGCGTGATCTTCTTTATTTTGATTCATCATTGCCAAAAATGAAAGTGAATAATCTCACCTGCATGTCAAGTTTGAAGCTATGTGGCTATTCCTAATCCACACAACTGCGTCAACCCATCTTATTTTACTTTTTAATAAAAATAATCTTCTCTTGGGCCTTATTTCAATTAAGAAAAATATTCAGAAATTGTGCACAAGGAATTGACACAAATGGAATAACAAGTAGAATGGATGTATTGTAGCCGTTTCTTAAGCTTTTGTAGCGCTTCAAAAACTGTTGGAAGATCATAAGAGTCTATTGTAGCGGTTTCAAGAACCGTTGGAATCGACTTCCACAACTGTTGCGATAGATATCCAAATTGCAATTTGGTTTCCATGTGCATTCTTATGAGAATTGTCACAATTGTGATTTCAATACCAAAAGTTGTCTAAATAATATAGTACCGATTACTAACTAACCTCTGTTAATTTTGTAGCTTTTAAATAAAATTATTGTACAAACACTTGGTAACTGCTACAAAAGTGACTTTATTGATGCAATAGTTGCCAAATGCAAACAATTATTTTTCTCTGTTTCAATGATTATTATATAACCTCTACTAATCATTCACCAATTTACATAAATGTTGAAAGTTGTTGATAACTGCTACAATACTTGAACCAATATCAACAATTTTCTTCTTATATTACACCAATTTTATAACTTATTTGGCCTTTTTTTCTTTTTTTTTTTTAATTTTGTAGCTATAAATTTCAATAAATTTTATTTCACATTTTTTAAAATAAATTTGATTCATGAGTTAAAACAGTATTCAAAGTCAACGGGTTATTATTTTGAGGAATCAATGAGATTTAGTTTTAAAAACTTTGGTGAGGGTAGCTCCAAATCCCATTCCATTCCATGAGATTGAGGATGAAGTTCACATCTTATGCCCAATAATTGATCATCTAGACAAGCATTAAAATGTGATCTAATTTGGGTCGTTTACAATCTTCCAACTATGTTGTCACATTATATTTTTTTTCTTTGTGCATTACATCTAAGTTATGACGAATAAGATTAAACTCCATATAACAAAGTAACTTCTTTTTGTTTCGCTTAATGCACTCCTCCTTAAGACCACACATTGACATTTTGTTATTGTTCAAGGATTATATAGCCCGAACGTGGTATAGGGGCTACTTGATCTTCAATAATTACATCAAATCTTCGTTCATAACAAAATTTATGGCCTGACTCTTGAAACCATTTATATAGCCCATCAAACAAAACATCCTACATTTATTTAATTTTAGTGGACAAGTGTTGAAACCGCATGGACATCCATATTTAGCACGAGTGTTCCATCTAGATAAGTTTTTGTATCCAAGAAATTCACTAATGGTCCACATTAGAGTTGCATGAAGCGTGAAAGATTCTTTTTAGATGCATCATATATAGGAATACGTGTGTGATACGCGCAAGAGCACACGTCAAGTAATAATATAGTTAAAATGACATTGACCGAGTATTGTCCTTAGGGAATCAGATTGAGTATCTTTTAGGAATTCAGAAATCGTTCTAATTTTATTTAAGGATTGGCTTGTGATGTAGAATTAATTAAAATAAACCAAGAAAGCAATGAAAGTGATTAAGTATAGAAGTTATTAGCAAAGAGACGTTCTAAGAATTAAACTTCATCCATTAAAATACTAAATTGATTGTTTCAACTCATGAACCAATATACACAATATCTAGATTTAGATGTCTTTTATCTGGATCGAATATTTTGAAAACAATCTTTTCTTTCACTTAAATACTTTTACTAATCACTTGAAACTAGATAATTGAGCAAAACATTAAGACTCTTCATCAACAATCTCTACTATTATCTAACTATTCTCAGTGTGTTCAAAAAATAGTCTAGCATAAATGATTTAATCTAAAGCCTATTTGCTCAAAGCAAGCTTTAAATCATGAAATCGATCAAATATTGATCAAACATTCAAAAGTATTAAGAACGGTCGTGCTAGAAAATATCAATGTAAATTAGATTCAAAAATAACAAAAGTGTTTAAGAATATTCCATAAAGTCCATCTAATCTTATACCAATGAGAATTTATCCTAACATGCGTTCCATGGACAAAACCATAATTAGAATGCAAAATAAGATATAAAAGAGAAGGGAAAATGTATTCCGACGTTGCAATCCTATCTTTGTGGTGTAATTGACTTTGACATCAAACGCTATCCAATCAACTTCGACGTGAAAGACCTTGGTACTCTACTTAAAACACTCTCTCTAAGCCTCTAAGACTCCAAAACTTGATGATTCTGACTGACTAAAAATCCTAGAACAAATAGGCAAAACTTCCCTAAAATGCAAGATTTTTCCTAATTTCAAGTTTAGCGCTACGACGCTGTAGCGCGTCTGTGAACAGTGCCACATTGGAGCACCATAGGGTACCACGGTGCTATCCTATTGATACATGTCATTAAATGCATGTTTTAAGGCTATGTTTTCATACTTTTTTCTAGTAATGGCCTTGTTCATGTTAATTTCCACAAATTGGATTTTAATGGATAAATTGGTCAAGCATAGGTCATTTGGATATTTAATGTATGTTTTTACTAGTTTGGGCCATTTTTATAAGTTCTTACATGGGTTTTTTTGTTGTTTTGTACAATATTTCTTCAATGCAACTACATTGTCAAAATCAGATACGAAGGCATCAAAACACTAATTTCCAGAAGTTGTGCCTAGTGTTCATAGTTGCGAAATACTCAGCCTCCAGTTATTCTTCAAAGTTGAAATTGATTAGGAAGCTCTATGAACGTGTTAAGGTCCAATGAACTAAATGAGGATGTTATACAACAAGTCCTAGCATATTCAGAGACAACAAGAAAATAACAAACAGTAAATCATGAATGAACACAAGAGAATTGGTGAACCAGTTCAATGAAACCATCTACGTTAGGAGGGTAGTGTACCCGGAAAAGATAATCCACTGATATAAAATAGTTAAGCGATTACCACGTTGTACTTATCAATGAGCAACAACAATCACAATGACACACGTAGAGCCTAACTTAGCTAATCACCTAGACTCTCCCTAGATGTGGAACTCCATCCCACCTTGACTTAGGCTCCTGATGCACAAATTTCTTGTTACTGCAAGTGTACGGGTCAAGTTATAATATAAGACGATTAAATTCCGAATATCATTCCATTGAGGATCTAATGGTGAAGGTTTACATCAGTTAGCTATCATAGAATTGAATCAATTTTATTTGAGGATGTGATTTCAAGTTGTGATTTAAGAAAACAAATAAGGAAAGCAAGTAAATTTGGAATACAACAGTCAAAGAGAGTTCTAGGGTATTGAATCCTTGCTTAACTCATTATCCAACATTCTAGGGTTCATGGAATTTATTGCAATTTCATATGCTTAAGTCTAGAAACATAAATTCGGGTTATTTTCTATCAAAAACAACGTTTTCTCAGGCAACCTAATTGATTACTGATATCTTGAAACCAATATAAGTTACATGGCATTAGAAGTAGTCTTTAGCAACTTTCATTGTTAACCTAACTATTTATATGAAAGATTAACAACAATTTATTGTTATAGATTCAATTAGACATACAATTCCTTCAATCATACATATGAACTAACATGCATGGATGGCCAATCAACAAGAATTAAGAACAATAATAATGAAAAGCATATTCATTACATCAATCCATGAAAAGTCTACAACATCAACATAACTTCATAAACAATTCATAAACAATTCATCAACACCCTAAAACTAAAGAGTCTAGCCACTCATAGCTTTGGGCAACATCTTCAAGACAAATTTCAACATAGAAAGAGTGTAAAGAAAGAAAAACTCTACTGTAAAAAAGCTCTTGATTGAGGGGAAACCGCCAAGATGTCCTTGATCTTCACGTCAAAAACTCGAATGACACCAAACTCTCTCTCAAACTCTTTTCTATCTTCCTTGCAGCCAACTCACTCTTTAACGCTCTGTATTTTGTTGTTCTCTCTGCCTAGGGTTGCTAGAAACCCTTCAATTTATAGACTTGGCCACCTAAATTTCTTTCCAAAATTGCAGATTTTTAAAATTAGGAAAGCTGGTGTCGCGGCGCTAACCAACATCAAAAGATGGCAACTCGTCGCTATGAGATAGTGTCGCTGCGCTGTGCATCATCGATTCCTACTCTCAGCGTCGTGCCACAACGTCACACCAGCGCTATTGCACTTCTTGAATAGATGCTCTCGAGAAAAAACACTGTGACAGCGTTGAGCTAGCGACACGCTGCCTTGTTTTTAGAGATTTTGTGATTTTCTTCTCTTTTTCGCTTGATTTTGGCTTACTTTGGTTCTTTTTGCTTTCAATTCTTATTTTCTTTATATTGACCTGAAAACCACTAGCAACAAGTGAAATCTAATAGAAACTTCCTTAATTTAAGAGAATAAAAAACATTTTTCAAGCGCTTTTCACCACTCCAAACTTAGAGATTTCCTAATCCCGAGCAAAGAGTAGAATCAAGCATAGGGAATTTAAACAAAAAGTGTGCTAAAGACTCATGTATCAAAGAATAAAACTTAAGAGCTCAAGTAGAAACATGCAAGCATATCTATCTTAGTATAAACATTCGAGCCCAAATCTTGCTATCTCCCATGTGTGTGTGTGCAAATCTCATTTAATTCAAAATGCTAAAACTCAAATTGGGACTTAAGAGAGCTTCCTTAGCTTTCCCCCTATTCTAGCTCATGCACCAATTTTCAAGCATCCACACATTTCAAGCGAGTAATATGTCTACTAAGGTGCCATTCAAGCACATTTTTCATGGGCCCTAAACTTACATTCTTTTATCTAGGGGTACTAACTTTCACGCATTCACTGTAGGGACTCGTACCTAGTCAATTCTCAAGCGTCCTTATTGATCACGCCAAAGGCAGCTCTTTTTACCCTCATCCATGCACACTCATTACAAGTTTAACATTTAAAAGGATAGGCATGTAAAGCTCATATATTTTGTGTACATTTTTTTCTCAAAGGCAAGTATACTCTTTTTTTTTTTTTTCCATAGTCTAAGATTACAAATCATCATGCATTTTAACTCTCTAACTGGTGGGGCCTTTCGGAGTGACAACCAAATACACCCAACTTAATCATTTCTTCAGTTAAAGATTCTAAATTAGAGTGGTTGCGTGCTAAAGAATATAGGAGATTTTAAGAGGGACTTAAATGAATTCAACTCAAGATAATGTTGTCCAATTTCCACAATAAGTCCTCTATCGTGCAAATTCGAATCTCATCATGGGCAATCAACATCATAAGCACACAATCACAAAAACATTTCCATTATCATTAAAAGCTTAAAAATTTCAATTTTTTTCAAAATTTCATTAACATGCATATGATCATTGAAACCTCACAAACATGCATAATAGGATAAAAAGACACACACAAAAGTACGAGTGACACCTCCTACCCCAAACTTAGAATCATGCATTGTCCTCAATGCATAAGAGAATCGAGCTAAGAAAGAACAAGCTTGGGAGTAAGCGGGAAGCCACCAAACAGACTTGGTGGAAAGAGTACTTTTCGTGATGAACCATGATCCTGAAAATATGAAAGCATATGAATGACTCTATGTTTTCTTGAAAATAAAATGAAAAAGGTAAAATAATAAAGAAAGCAATAAAATTGGGTTGCCTCCCAATAAAAAATTGCTTTAAGGTCTCTTAGCTAGACCAAACCAATTGATTATTCAATGAAAGCAAGGTTCTCAATTCGGCGTTCTTCATCACCGATGTAGTGCTTTAATCGTTGACCATTCACTTTGAAGATTGTTCCATCATTACCTTGTAACTCTACTGCTCCATGTGGGGACACCTTCACAATGACAAAGGGTCTCGACCAACGTGTCCTAGGCTTTCCTGGAAACAAATGTAAACGTGAGTTGAAGAGTTCGTCCAGGAAGAAAGGTTCGTGGAGTGATCTTTTTGTCATGTCATCTAACGGTGCACTCCTTATGGAGTTTGGCATTCTCATAAGCTTGAGCACGAAACTCCTCCATCTCATTGAGTTCTAAGAAGCGCTTCTTATCAGCTTTCTCAAAGTCCACTATGCTTTGTTCTAAATGATCAGTAGCAAGCACAACCTCAACATGCTCAGAAATAGTTTGATCAATTATATCAATTGTATGGCAAGTACTACCACCATCATGATGACTCAAAGATTTGTAAATATTAAAAACAACATTCTCATCATTTACCCATAGAGTCAACTTCCCTTGTTGGACATCAATGATGGTCTTCCCAGTTGCTAGGAATGGGCGCCCAAGGATGATAGGAATCTCAAGGTCTTCCTCCATGTCCAAGACTACAAAATTTATAGGGAAGATAAACTTGTCAACTTTAACTAACACATACTCAACAAAACCTCAAGGATAGGCCAAGGATCTATCAGCTAACTGCAAGATGATAGTGGTAGATTGCACTTCTCCAATCTCAAGCTTCCTGTAGACAGATAAAGACATTAAGTTAATCGAAGAACCAAGATCACAAAGAGCTTTAGTAACATTTAAAGACCCAATAGTGCAAGGTATAGTAAAACTTATTGGATCTTTAAGTTTTTGTGGTAGCTTCTTTTGTAGCACAGCATTGCACTCTTTTGTCATGCTAATCATCTCATATTGCCCAAATTTTTTTCTTTTTAGACAAGATATCTTTCATGAATTTAGCATAGTCGAGCATTTACTCTAAAGTCTCAGCAAATGGGATATTAATGTGAAGTTTCTTGAATAATTCTAAGAATTTGAAAAATTGGGAGTCTATTTCTTTCTTTCTAAAGCGTTGAGGATAAGGCAAAGTGTTAGGTACAAAAGGTAGAGGGTTAGATGACTTACTTGAAGATGCCGACTCCTTTACCTTTTCCTCCTTTTCTATGACCTGCTTGGGTTCATCTTCTATGATATGCTCATGGATGGTCTCATTTACCTCTTGCTCCTCATCCTCATCATTAATCAAAATGGTGGATAGCTTTTTCCCACTCCTCAAAATCAAAGGATTGCACTCCTCCTTTGGATTCTTTTCGGGGCAACTAGGAAACTTGCCTTTTTGCATTGTTTGAAGAGAAGTAACTATTTGACTAATTTGTACCTCAATATTATGGATAGCCTTGCCATGACTTTGCATCATGTTCTCTAATGCAGTGGTATTTCCTTTAGACCATTTCTATTGTTAGCATAAGAATAGTTTTCATGGTTTCTCAAATTTGAATGGAAATGAGTTGAAAGTTGTGGTTGTTGATGGCCTCTATAGTGTCCTCTATCAACATGATTGGTCGTCTCATTGTCTCCTTGTTCCAACTTCTTTTGTATAGACATCTCCGAAGTCATGGCGGCAAGAGATGCTATAGATGGTGAACTTACTTGAGCTTGACCTCCTGCTATCAATTTAGATAAAGCATTAATAAGGGAAGCCATTTGTGCTTTAAGAGAATTTACCTCATCCACCTCATACAATCCGACGGCTTTTGGAATAGTTGTAAAAGACCTTTAACATGACCAATTGTAAGATATAGTGGCCAAGTCTTCTAGTATGGTATAGGCCTCTTGAGCGTTCTTAGAAAAAATTGAGCTTCCGGCAGTAGCATCTAGAATGGGTTTTGTTGAACTTGACACCCATTGTAGAATAGTTGAATTTGCAACCAATCCAGATGGCCATGTTGAGGACACCGTCTCAAAAGATCCTTATATCTTTCCCAAGCCTCATACAATTGCTCATCCTCAAGTTGGCGGAATGTACCAATCTTTGTTCTTAACCTTTAGGACTTAGCCGATGGAAAATATTCGTTCAAGAAAGCTTGAGCTAAGATCTCTCATATAGTGATACTATCTAGAAGTATGGTTTCCAACCAATCCTTTGTTTGGTCCTATAAAGAGAAAAAAAAAAGGTCTTAGTTTGATATCATCATTAGAAACACCATTCATCTTTGCTGTTCCGCATATCTCTAAGAAAGACTGTAGGTGCTTATAAGGATCTTCATTCATTCTTTCTCTAAAGGCAAGCTCTTTAGCCATTTGAATCAATCCCGATTTTAACTCAAAGTTGTTGACATTGATGGACACGTTCATAATGTCGAGTTGACTTGCCCGTAGTTAACGGACGGAATTTGTTGCCTAATTCCATGTCAAATAAATTTTCCTAACTTACCCATAATAGTAGTGGCAAGTCGGGTCGAACACAAGAAGTCCTCGAATTTCATAGTTGGAAAGTTTAGAATTCAAGGTAACAAAAGGGGGTTTTTGAAAAATAGTTGATTGCAAGAAACTTAAATTGCATGAAAATAAAATGCAGAGATAAAAGAAGTAAAATTCAATCGGAGAGAGCTCTAGCTTGGGTTACGCGGAATTTTCTTCGATGTTCTTATCATTGGTTCGTCATTACAAAACTCATTAAAGCTAGCACCTAATCAATTCAACTGGAAAGGCTAGAATTGAATTGTCCTAGTCGACAAGTTAGAATTAAGCAAATCGATGAAAAGCATGCAAAATTTGACTAAACATAACCACATTAAGTTCAAGGGAAAATTAGGCGGAACATTCAACTAAAAAGACCTAGATTGAATGTTCTATCAATTTAATCCTAGGTTGATTAGAACAATGCACATCACCATCTAGATTTGCAAGCTAACCTAACCTATTGCTTCTTATGATTGATGTACAACAAATTGTCACAAATTGTAATACAACCAAAGCAATAATCGAAATAAACACCAGCATTACAAATTGATCAGAATTCTTGAAAACTTGGAATTAAATCATGCATACACTTGAATCAAGTTGAAAACCTCAAAAGAATATCAATTACAAGGAAAATCCTGAATAAACAATCTAGAAACATGTTGCCTTAGCCAATAATCGGCATACCGATTATTGGGTTCAAATTCCTAGGTATGAAAAGAAGAAAAAAGGAAAGAATGGAGCCAAAAGTCGGCTAGTTGGGCCCTTTTTTTAACCTAGAAATCAAAGGTTTCTTTTAAAGAAACTGTCGCAACGTCGTGGCGCTTATACGAATTTGTCCGCATTAAAATTTTGGAGCACCGCAGCGCCTGCTGCGATTCGCCAGCGAAACTCCTTGAGAAAAGTGCCACAGCGGCGCCTAGGCAGCGGCGCAGCATGGTGGCTTCAAGAGCATTTTTGTCATTTTGGAGTTCTATTTCCCGATTGATACCGTGGAACTTCGTTTTGGCCCGTTTTAGCCCGATTTTGGTGCTAACACCCCGTTCTACCTAAATGCTCGAAAACTACAAAATCACATAATAGACACATTAAATAGCACAACGATCCCGAGTTAAGTTAAGGAAGATAGCACATTTCAGGTGCTATCAATAGTGTCAGTTGAAAGTAATCTCGAATGGCCTTGGGTATCTCCTCCACCATCTCCTCGGTGGGATTGTGTTGAACCCTTAGATTTCTTCTGAACGTTCTATCAATCTCAGGATCAAGAGGGAGAAGATTAATATTGTCACGAGGCATAAACTGGCAAAAATAACAACCAAAATAATATACACTTCAAAGTAAGATCTATCAATTATTATGAATATTAAGCAATATAGACCGTTCTTTGGGTCCCCAGCAACGGAACCAAAAACTTGATGCGCAAATTCCGTGTTCCCGCAAGTGTACGGGTCAAGTTATAATATAAGACAGTTAAGTTTCGAATATTGTTCCACTAAGGATCCAGTTGTGAAGGTTTAAATCAGTTAGCTATCCTAGAATTGAATCAATTTTATTTGAGGATGTGATCTCAAGTTGTGATTTAAGAAAACAAATAAGGAAAGCAGGTAAAGTTGGAATACAACAGTCAAAGAGAGTTCTAGAGTATTGAATCCTTGCTTAACTCATTATCCAACATTCTAGGGTTCATGGAATTTATTGCAATTTCATATGCTTAAGTCTAGAAACATAAATCCGGATTATTTTCTATCAAAAACAACGTTTTCTCATGCAACCTAATTGATTACTGATATCTTGAAACCAATATAAGTCACATGGCATTAGAAGTAGTCTTTAGCAACTTTCATTGTTAACCTAACTACTTACATGAAAGATTAATAACAATTTATTGTTATAGATCCAATTAGACATACAATTTCTTCAATCATACATATGATCTAACATGCATGGATGGCCAATCAACAAGAATTAAGAACAATAACAATGAAAAGCATATTCATTACAACAATCCATGAAAAGTCTACAACATTAACATAACTTCATAAACAATTCATCAACACCATAAAACTAAAGAGTCTAGTGACTCATAGCTTTGGGCAACATGTTCAAGACAAATTTAGCATAAAAAGAGTGTAAAGAAAAGAAAACTCTACTATAAAGAAGCTCTTGATTGAGAGGGAACCGCCAAGATGTATTTGTTTTTCACGTCAAAAACTCAAACGGCACCAAACTCTCTCTCAAACTCTTTTCTCTCTTCCTGGCAGCCAACTCACTCTTTGAGGCTTTGGGTTGTGTTGTTTTCTCCGCCTAGGGTTGCTAAACAGCCTTCAATTTATAGACTTGGCCATCTAAATTTCTTTCCAAAATTGCAGATTTTTTTATAGTTTTGAAGAAATAGACCCAACTCTTTCTAGAGAAATCATCTAATAGAGACAACAAGTACCTTGAACCACTTATGGATGGAGTAGATGCAGGATCCCATAGATCTAAGTGTATGTAGTCTAAGATCCCCTTTGTAAAGTGTTAAACTTCAGTGAAGCTATGTCTTATAGCCTTTCCAAACACACAATGTTTACAAAAAAAGTCAGTTGGTCACAAATCCCTTGAGGCAATATCCCCTGTTTAGATTAGGCTTGTAGGCCTTTTGAACTTATGTGGGACATTCTCTTATGTCAAATTTCACCTTCTGTAATTAGATTTTTCCACAACAAGTGTTGATTTGACCATTTTAACCTCTTTAGCAAATGCTCTATTAACTTTTTCACCAACTAGAACCACTTTCGAATCTTTGNGTCAGTTGGTCACAAATCCCTTGAGGCAATATCCCCTGTTTAGATTAGGCTTGTAGGCCTTTTGAACTTATGTGGGACATTCTCTTATGTCTCTTATGTCAAATTTCACCTTCTGTAATTAGATTTTTCCACAACAAGTGTTGATTTGACCATTTTAACCTCTTTAGCAAATGCTCTATTAACTTTTTCACCAACTAGAACCACTTTCGAATCTTTGATGATCTCCAAGTGTTCCTTCTCTACCTTGGTATTAACAACCTATAGCATCCTACATTCCTAAGGATGTTAGATTTCTTTTTAATAAAAGGACATGCCTCACATTTCTTAGAAGTTTCACAATCCCATCTTTCAATTTCAAAGAGACTGAACCACTACCAATAATTTTGCAAGCTTCATTATTTTCTATGTAGACTGATTCTCCATGAATCTATTTGTAAGTGTTGAACCAAGGCTTGAATGGAGGACTCATATGAAATGTGCAACCCAAGTCTAGAACCCAATCATGTTTTCTAAAAGGACTCACTAGATTAGCTTTTTCATTTGTAGAAACTAAGGCATCTAAAAATATGACTAAGTTAGAGGTTCTCCCTTGGATTGTTTATGTAGCAATATTTCAATATGTGGTCTTCCTTTTTACAATAGTTGCATCTAATTTTTTGTTTGCCCTTATTGTCCTCATTTGGCTGCTATATTGTCTTTTGAGTGACCATTTTTGCTTTTTCCATTCCTAAACAACCCTTCAACAGTAGGTTGTTCCTTTTTGGTGGTTAGCAACTCCATTTCTTTAGTTTTAAGAGTTGAAGTTATAACAACTGTGGTAATAGATTCTCTACCATACATGAGTGAATTTTTTACATCTTTATATACTTCAGATAGAGAATTAAGTTTTAAAAAATGCCTCATTTTCATCACCAATCTTTTCACCAAGATTTTTGAATTCCATAACTATTTTCTTAGTCATCTAGATTTTCTCCTAGTGACTTAGTGGAATCCATTTTAAAAGTGAAGAATCTCTCTCTTAAAAACATTCTATAAGAAAGATCTTTGGTTACAAACAATTATTCAAACTTAGTCCACATTTTATAGGAAGTTTCGTGGTCAATTACTTGTCGAAGCATGTTGTCACTTAGGTTGAGGACCAAGGTTCCATATGTGGTAAGCTCCATATTCTCTTTTTCTTCTTCTGTTAGGGTGGCTGGCCATTTGGTAGGGTTTGCACGGCCCTATGAGCCTTTTACTGTCCAAGGATAACCTTTGTCCTAGCTTTCCAAAGGCCAAAGTCACCTTTACCATCAAACTTCTCAATTTCATACCTTGTTATTGCCATATTTGATCAGTTTATCGATTCTTGAATTTCAAGATTTGAATTTTTGAGTCTTCTTGGAATCTAACAGCTCTGATACCAATTTGTTGAGTTTTTATTGAAATCAAATTAGGCCCAAATTCACATACTGATCCAAAATGAAAAAAAAGATAGATGTTGAGTATGTGAACCTAGTGAAGCCGTGTAGCTGGGAGGACTACAACACGCAAGGTAAATTTTCTATCTTCTCATATCAATTTTTCAATATATCTGATTGTCTTCAATTTAAAAGAAAATTAGTATCTAAACTCTCTCTTTCTCTTCAATTGTGATTTGCAGCAAAGCTCAAGAAGAAAATTAAAAGAAGATGCATAAATGGCAAAGAAAAAAAGAAGAAAATGATGATGAATCAAGGAGTTAACATTCTTCAGCCAAATGATGCCTACATCCACGAGAAGGAGCTGAATCTTGAAGAAACTCACATAGATAAGTACATTGTTCTCTCTCATTTGTTTAAACACTCTTACTCTATTAAATTTCTAAATCCCCTTCATATATATGGTGCAATTACATAATGAGAGTTAGTTTTAACCATAAAAAGTTGACTTCATTTATTTATCGAATATGACTCTCCATTTATCCAAATTTAGATTAAAAAGAATATATTTGATAGATAACTAAACAGACAAAATTTCAATGATAATAATAAAGTTTAAATACTACTTTAGTCTCGTACTTTTGGTTTTAATTTATTTTGGTTTTTATACTTTCAAAATGTTTATTTTGGTCCCTATACTTTCAACTTTGGTTCATTTTGGTCCTTGTACTTTCAAAATGTTCATTTTAGTCCCTATACTTTCAACTTTTATTCATTTTGGTCCATGTACTTTCATAATGTTCATTTTGATCCTTGAACTTTGAACTTTAGTTCATTTTGGTCTTTGGTTCATTTTGGTCCTTGAACTTTAAAAAAGTGACCATTTTGATACCTTAAAAATAAAGTAAAAATGACAAGACCAAAATGAACATTATAAAACTACAGAGACCAAAATGAACCAAAGTTAAAAGTATTGAAACCAAAATGAATATTTTGAAAATACAAGGACCAAAATGAACTAAAACTAAAAGTACAAGGGAAAAAAAGTAGTATTTAAACCTAATAAAAATAAAAACAATAGAGTGACGGTTTGGCAAAATTGAAGGCACAAAATTAATATGGAAGAGACGATTTAAAAGATTTTAGTCCAACCTCCAACCTCAAAATCTACAAACTCTATTCCAATTTCTATTCCAATTTTCCAATTCAGCAATGCTCGTGTTGAGCAAGATTTACTTTTAAAAACTCCATATAGTAAGTAAATCAATCCTTAACAAACAAAATGTGTGATAATTAACCTGATTGATAAAACAATTAGCATGCGGTAGATAAATTTGTGTAACCCTCATTAATATATGTGTACGACTTTTAGAATCAACCAAAAACCTATATCATAAGACAAGTGAATTTACATACCAAACATAAACTCACCTTCTCAAGTACACTCTTATCTAAACCAACCTATTCTTGAGACAAACACCTCGTAAAGAGTTAAACGACGACAACCGCATCTTTGACATCGAGGTTTGCCATTTTTCAATCTTCGCTAGTTTTCTTATCCCTTCTTTCCATATCTATTAAGGCAACTGTTTAGGTTTTAATGAGAATCTTGTCGCTAGTTTTCTTATCCCTTCTTTCCATATCTATTAAGGCAACTGTTTAGGTTTTGATGAGAATCTTGTAGCGAGAGATGGTCTCATTTGAACAATTTGGTCTTCATTAACTCCCATTCTCTTAGCTAAACGCCCTGCCTCAAAGAATCTCCTTACAGCCTCCTTCATATACTGCCTACCTTCTTTCACACTCATATCCTTTCCAATGGCCTCAGGGTAACTAGTGAAGATATTATCTCCTTTCATAACTGCAGCCAACTGCATTAGCTCCTGTTGAAACTCGGTAAGTTTCGCATTTTCATTTGCCAGGGTTTCTCTGATCTTCACTGGCGTTGGGAGTCGTTCTATATTGAAATTGGTAAACAGAAATGTAAGTTCAAATTGATAGTTTTTTGGGTTTGGTTTATTGTTAATTATGGTTGATGTGTCTTGGACTCACCGGGACAATCGGTTCTCGGTTCAGTGCGGGTTTGCACGAGGAATTCGAAGGATCCGGCCCACTCGTCCCTCTTGGTTAGGAAGGGAGATGAGAGGTTGAAGAGCTTCTTGACAGTGGCAGGAATGGAGGAGTGTTCATACTCTGATGTTTGAAAGGGTGATCCTTTAGGCCCATGAACAACTGCTCACCATCACAAACATGGTGTTAATCACTCAATTGAAATTTAATGAAATGATTCAATGCTGGGATCTACAAGCTCATTCCAAAATATAATAGGGAGAGAGAGATCTACAAACTCAATCCTGAGAGAAACTATTGATCATTGTTGTTTGTCTTAATTTTAAACTAGGAATCTTTAAGCCTTTATTCATTCTACTTTTGAGATATCTATTAATATATCCAAAAAAATAATTGAAATCTCGCTATAAATATCAACATTGTTATAGAGTGATGAGTAAGAAAACTTAATGACAACAATAAGGTTAAATAATCAATTTGATCTATGGTTTGAGTTTAGTTTTCATTGAGTTCCTATCTATGGTTTAGACTTAGTTTTCTGTTTAGTCCCCATTGTTTTTAATGGTTTTATTTGTCTCTATATTATAATTAACTTAATTAAACCTCATAAATCATTTCTAAATTGTTTTTACCCTCCCAAAAAATTCACTCATCTCATATTTTTTATTCAATCAGAACATAAATGGTCAATTGACACAGTCTATCAAATATAAAACATAAGCTCCTAACTATCTAAAATAAGGATAACACGGTTTGGTTCGATTTGGTTTAGAACCAAACCATTTGTCTAGTCCAAACCAAATAGATCAAAATTTTGGTTCGATTCAGCTCGTTTTCAACTTTATATATAATATAAACGGTTCGACTTGATTTTTAAATTTTGAATCAAACCAAACCAAATATTTTGGGCTCCTTATAATTTTAAATGGAACCGAACCAACGCTTCAGTAAAAACCAAATTTTCAGTTCAGTTCGACTTTGTCTATTTCGGTAGAGCGGGTCTCAGTGTCCACCCCTTAATCTAAATGAGAGCAACACGAGCATATTCNTACGGGAACGAAGCTCTCTGTCATTTTTTCTGTAAACTTCCGATCAGCACTTTCGAGAAACATGACAGAGTTAATTCCTTCCCAATAAGTTCAAGCATATTGGGAAGGAATTGCCTCTCTATCACTTTTCTCGTAAAGTTCTGATCAGAGCTTTACTGGAAAATGATACCAGAAAATAATATTTTTTTAATTAATAATTCAAACTTACTTTAAAAATATATATTTTTTTTCAAAAAAAAAAGACAGAATGCTGTCAACTCTTATCATTTCCGTTTAGTTTGTCTAATTGACTGTGACAGAAAATGTGTCATTCAGATAAAGATCAAAAAAACTATTATTTTTACCTAATTTTTTCCAACCTACCCTTTTTACCTAATTTTTTAAAAAAAAGTACCTTTTTTCTTTTTTTCTAATTAACCCTTTTGTTTTGTGCTCTTAACCCCCCAACATTAAAGAAAACAGGTCACCAAACCTTCATTAATTCAATCCAAAACATCTAGTTGGGAAGTGAAACTAGATAACTGTTTTGGGCAACAAAAAAAGAAGTTAGAAAACAAATGGCCTTGCATTTAAATATATATAATCTCCTGCTTTTAATTGCAAGTTGGTATTGGCTTCAATAAAAGCAGTGGGAAAACTAGAAACTGTCATTTGATTTTGGAAGTCAACATCTCAAGCCCTTTTCAATTGTCTATCCATACTTTCCATATTCTCACAAAAAGCCAACTCTGAGCTGTGCTGCATTTTCCTTCCTACTTTAGATAGAAATAACTGATGTATTTTCTACCTTACAAGCTTTCATTACTTTTTAGGATAATTATACATCAAATTTGAGTTTACTACATTTTCATATATTCTTTTGGTTTATTGTGTAATTTCCTTGAGCATTTTTTTCTTTTGTTATTATATATCTATAATATTTTGTAAATTTGGGTTTCACTACATTTGGTTATATATATTTTTTTTTGGGTTTAAAATATAATTTCTTTGAGTTTTTTTTTTTTTAATGTTATTATATATCTAGAATATTCTGGTTGATACATGGAAATATACAAAAATAAATAGAATTATGGATATGACTTTGACAACAAAAGTATAGATTTTTTGTTTTTCAAATTTATGTGCCTTTTATCTCCAACCAATTCAATCCAAAATGTCAAAATTTACTTTGACTCTCGTTATATTATATTTTAGTATATACACTTTCAAATGTTCTTATTTAGTTTAAGATATTTTCAAAAAAAATATCTAGAAAATGTTAATAGAGACTATTGTTCAAAACTAATATTACGGACTAATTTTAAAATTTATTAAAATTACAAGAATTAAATTTGTATATTTACAAGTATAGAGACTAAAATGAAATGAAATCTAGAGTACATCAAATGATATTTTTCACTGAAAGACAACAATTTTTTAAATACTATTTATTTTTTTTTAAGAAACAAATTCACCTAAAACATGATTGATTAAATTTTTTTTTCAAATTATTTCTTCTTTTAATGTGTACTTATGGAAGAAAAAATGGTGTAATCTTCTATAAAAAACATGAATTACTTGTTTATTAATAATGACTTCAATCTCCCAACTCATATAGTCAAAGGTATCTATAAAAAATATATATATATAAATTTTAAAAAAAAATTAAAAAAAAATCAAATTGAGCTTAGATTTACAGCATTCCCCTTAAAATTCGTTTCATCTTTTATCTCCACGATTGTTGGACTAAAAAGAATTAAAAATTAAAAGATCTAAAATTTAAATCTTTCACTCTCTTGAACTAAAATATTAAAAAATGATAATAGTAAACTTTTAATATTAAATTCATATTTAAATCATGCTCCTGAAATTGTACTAATTGAAACAATTTTGCATATGTTGTTAATATTTACATAAAAAAGATTTTTTTAATCCTAACAAAAATTCAAATGCATTTGAAAACAAACATCTATGAACAAGAGGTAAAAATGAACAAAAATGAAGATTATATGTAAATTTATGTTTTATATGATATATACTGGGGTAAATTTAAGTTAAATTAGCTACTAAAAGACCAATAACTATAACGAAGATGATTTTCTATCTTCAAGATTCTTGAAGAAACAAAACCTGTGAAGGCTATGATAATTAAATAGGAAATTTGACCAAAAATATAATTTAAATACCAAACATATTATAAAACAGAAATTATAAATTATAAACAAAAAAATGACGAAAGGAACAAATAAAGAGGTGGAAGCAGATAAAAGGATACATACCAGTGCCCTTCTCTATCCACGGCGAGATCATGATGGTCGGAACTCGAACTCCGAGCCGATCAAAACCGAACAGAAACGGCTCCGGTCCAACAATTCCGTCGGGGCTAGGGATTCCGGTGACCGGCGTCGGAACGTGGTCGAAGAATCCACCGTGCTCATCGTAGGTGATGATGAACAGAGTTTCGTTCCATTGCGGCGACGATCTAAGCGTCTCGTAGACCTCCTTAACGAACATCTGTCCTTGGTACACATCATGCGACGGATGATCGTCGTTCGCCGGCTCCAACGGCAGGTCTATATACCGTTGCTCCACCACCACATAGTTCGGCAATTTCCCCTGCTTTGCGTCCCGCTTGAAGTTCAGATCGTACTCGTGAAATTTGTTCACGTATTTCAGTTTCCGTAGATTCCGATAGAACAGCGTCGCCGGAATGTTCTGGTAGTAGATTCCAAACGACATTCCAGCATCGTCTAGATTCTCAAAGATCGTTCGCTGTGGATAGCCTTTAGCAAGGAGTGCCGGAATGTTGCTGGTAGCTCCAGCGGAGGTCGCTGAGTGAACGTAAAGCCGATTCGGCTGCGTCGAGGACGGTACCGACGCGAACCACCTGTAAAATCAATTCGTACATTCCGATTTCATAATCAATCTCATAAACGGGAAACAAATCAATCATAATTTAAAATTCCTTCAAACTGAGATCTGAAATTAGAACAAAAATCACCTGTCGAAAACCGCAAATTCGGAGACGAGAGTGTTGTAGACGGAGACCTTATCTGGGAGAAATCCATTCATGACATCGCGAGACATGGCGGAGGTATTATCCATGGAGAAAGCCTGCTGAGCGAAACCGTTCATAGGCGGAGGATTCGCGGAGGTGTTATCAGAGCCGAAAATCTGTTCACGAATGGCTTGAAAGGAGTGGCCAGGGTCGGGGTCGACATAGTGAGACTGATCCTGGAAGAAGAAGCGCTTGGAATTTGGATCGGTGGTGGAGAGGAGATTGGATTCAGAGCCATTAACGCCATTGATTTCGGGATTGAGTTTCTTCATCCAGCCAAGCATGTGGTCGAAGGAGCGATTCTCCATGACAAGAAGAACAATGGTGTTAATTGGAGAGGCATGGAGGAAGGGAGTGTAAAAGGGAAATAGGAGGAGGAGGAAGAAGAAGAAGGCAATGGAATTGGCAGCCATTGAAGGAGTGGGAACAGTTCTTGAAAGAGAGAGAGGGAATGGATTATTAGTGTTGAAATGAAGATTGTGTGTGTTTGTATTATAAACGAGGGAGGCAGATGGCTGTGTGGGCCAATGTCTAAGTGTCGCTTCGCTTTGATTCTGTGTGTTTCGCTGCGCAATCTGGCAAATGGTGAAACCATCGCCATTCTCTCTCTCTCTCTCTCTCTCTCTCTCTCTCTCTCTCTCTCTCTCTCTCTCTCTCTCTCTCTCTCTCTCTCTTTCTCGATTTCTTCTATTTTTCCTTTCCAGATAAAATATCGCTGCGACGAAAAATACATTTTGGGTTGGATTTTTACTTCGGTTTTCGTTTGGTTTACAGATGTTACTGTATTTTTAGTTTTGAAATTAATTTTAATTTTATTTCTATATTTTAAAATGTTACCATTTTTTATATTTGTGTTGTTTTAATTTACCTTCTAAATTTTAATATTTACTCTTTTTATTAAATATTTATTTACAACATTATTATGAAGTGAAAATTAGAATTTAAAATTTAAGTAGGGATGAAAATTGATAAAACTTAATTAATTATAATTCTTTTAATTTTTTAAATTAATTAAAGGAATTAACATTAAACACAAAGTGAGTATTTAGTGAAAAATTAAGATTAAAATTGTAAATCTTAAAACAAAACTCAAAACTTAAAAGTAAAATTGTAAATTTTTAAAACCTAGGGATCAAATGAAAACAAACTCAAAACTTAGGGACCAAAAAGGTTTTTTTCTTTTTTTTTGTTCTTTCATTAATTGGAGGGTTCGATGTTTATATAAAGTATGCTGATGTGAGAATAGTTTAGTGGTAATTAGTGTGTACTCTTTTTTTTTAAGTCTAGAGGTTCAAATTTCATATCTCACATTGATTGTACTAAAAAAATTATATTAAAAATGGATACATTGCTTAATTATCAATGAAATACATATTTTAAAAATATCAAATGAGAATTGCAAGTTATTGTTTTTAATAAGAGTATATTTAATTTTGCTAAATCATATACTCTCAATCAAGATGTCAAAGTTTGAATCACACCATCTGGGCATTATTGAACCAAAAAGAAATTACGAGTTTAGTTTTGTCGGAATTTATGCCTTAAGACCTCGTAGTTAATTAGTTATTTGATGTAATAATTGATTATTTTAAATATGCAATAATGAGTTATCCATTACGAGAAAAATCCAAAATTATATCATGAGAACTTCAGTAGTATGTAATGGACATATAGGTGGATCATGTTCAAGTGAGATCACCTAAAGCTAAGGGTTTATGGTATATGGATTACAGTTGGGTACCTTATCCTAATAACACTATGGTTACAACCCATTTCGTAATCGTTACAAACGATATCATCCAAATCATTCGCGTAGAGACATGCGAGTGGGAGTATCCTATACAATGAGATTGTATAAGACCGAACCATGAAATACTTGATCTCTCATTGTAACATCGTTGACTGAAGAGATTAATATTTCATAAGATAACCATATGTAATTCGATCTCAATCCTGAATAAGTTATGAACTTTGGTTTGTGAGAGCTTGTCCTTTGATTTGTATAGGTGAGAGTAGCCCGAGTCGCCAACTCAATAAGCCCACCATTTTGGGATGAGACCAAGTGGGGAGTTAGGAACATAACTATACAAGATGAAATTCACTCATTCCCACCTTTAGAGTAAATAGATGAGTAGTTCCACGTGCTGATTCCAGATGTTGAACAAAGGGTACTTGCCCCCCCACTGGCCTAAGAGGGACTTAATTTATGATGAGACCATAAACAAATTGTTCATTAGATGGATTAATGGTACTTAAGGAGAAAGAGGTAATACATGGGTCTAACAGACATTTGACCCAGTTGTTATTACGAACTACTCGTGAAGGATCAACTTACGTGTAATGGTTAAATCCATAAATGCAACATGTTTTACATTGGGAAGAGTATAACTATGAGTCTTTAGTGGAGAGCCCCATAGTTAATGAGTGTTGGTTAATTTAATTAAAAAGTTTAATTAATTAGCCTCGGATCATTGAAGCTTCTAATATATGGGTTCATTAAGTCCCTCTACTAGCTCACAAAGGGTAAACAATGACCGCTAGTTTTGAAAGAATTTGAATTATTCAAATTAATTAAGGAAATAATATTAATTGTATATGATACAATGAATATAATGTATATAAATACATTATAATATAAAGTTAATTTTGGACGAGATTCAAAATTAAATTTTGAAATAAAAGGAAATTTAGTATATTTGAATATGATTCAAATCTTACGTTAATATGAATGAGATTCATATTAAAACTATAGATTATGAGAGAGATGCGCATTTAAATATGATTCAAATGTATATTTAATTAAATATGAGATATTTAATTAAATATCAATTAATTAATTATTATTTAATTTAAATTAATAAAGTGAGGTGGGTGGTTAATTTTAATTCAATCTCACTTCGAGAGAAGTTTTTTCCATGAGGTGGAGTGATTATTGCAAAATTTTCTTCTTTCACACTCCTTTCAATCTCTCTCAAGCTTTTTATTAAAAAATATATATAAAAAAAAATAGTTCTCTGTAAAAACTCTTCTCCATAACAACAATTCTCTCATTCATTCAAAAGTTGGTTCCTACAAACCGATCATTGCCAAGTGAATAGCTGGGAAGACCCTAGGGAGGCGTCACAATCAAGTTCGAGAGGAGATTCATTGTTGTTCGTTGAGGAAGAGGAATTCTGTGGATTCTTGAAGAAATTGTTCTTCAAAGGTATATTTCTCCTTTCTTTGAATTTCCATCCTTAACCTATGAAGTTACAAGATTATGAATGGTTTTAGTATTTTTCTATTTTTTATTGTAAATTTCTAAAATAAAATCTAAAGCAAAGCGATCACTTGCTTCTACTGCAAAATTTGATTCCTTCAAGTTTAATGTTGTTTTTTTTTTTTTTAAATAACATCAATATTTTATTAAGTCTCACGGGCAAAGGAAGAATAATGATCCTTAGCGACATGAAGGAGTGCACAAGGGAAATCAGACACCTAAACACCAACAAAACTTTTCCCTTTAGCACTTTTAGCTAAAAAATCTGCAGCTCATTACATGTTCTATATTTTTTTTAAAATAATGTTATTTTAATACATAACAACAAAAATAGGGTTGAGAGGAAAATAATAACAACAATAGGTAGGAGAATTGTAGACCCGATACACGATACCCTAAATCAGTGTACCAAGTCCACAATTTTTACCTCCACATGTCTGCAATGCTCCAGATTTGCCACATGTTGGAAATTGTGGACGGAGTCCACGAGTTCCGCTTCTCCTTAGATCTATTTCATTCGACACTTCCTTGCAACTCTCTGTCTAATTTCTTCTACTCCAGCCATAGTTGTCATCACCTTTCGCATGAGAGGCATATCTTAAAAAAAGACTAGTATATATAAAAATAAAAATAAAAACAATGGGTTTGAAACATAATGATTAATTTGACACATAATATGAAAAATAATTAATAAAATTATATTTAAATAAACGATGAGTTTGTTGTAGATATAATTGTATTGGACATATAAGACCATAATCTATAACCAACACTGAAAATTATGAACATAAATATTAACTACAAAATTAATAAATATTTGGTTTGATTCAACTAAAAAATTAGATACTAGTGTCACACAATATCAATCCAAAACATCGCTAAGAAGCCTTAATAGTCCAAAATAAAATCAGTCCATTCAAAAATATCACAAAAAATTAATAAAGCCAAAATAATCTAAAATAAGTACAAAACTATGAAAAAAAAACTCTAGATCTATAGATTTGTTCATTGATACATGCTATGAAATGCATGTTTTTTGCCTTTATTTTTATATATTCACTTAGGAAAAATGGACTCTTGTGTATGTTCTCCCTTAAAATCTAGATCAAGATAGTAAAATGAGCTTATGAGAACTGTAATTTATCTTAAAAGATGTTATTTACTAATTTTGAGGAGATTTAGAGGACTTTGGTAGATGATTTGTCTAGTTTGAAGGTTTTTTATTCACTGCGGCCACCTCGCCAGATTTCACTGCGGCTGCATCAAGGAGTCCTAGTTTTTCAAGTTTCGTGCCCAGTCCTCTTGACGGTTGTTTTCTCTGTTAGAAGTGGTTGTTCGGTGCCTAAAAAGCTGGGTAATCATTCAAACCATGATTTTAGGGATTCCTCAACCAATTTGGGCCTATAAAAGGCAGGAAGCTCCTCATTCCAAGGTGGCAACTCTCCATCGCCATGAGTGTTACTATTCTTCAGCAATTTTATCTCATCCTGTGAAAGCGTGTAGGGAGGAGCAATCCTTCCTTGAAAGAGGGGAACCAACCTTGGGAAAGACTAAGGACTTGAGGACTTGTCCCACTATTTTTTGAGTTGCATTTTCCAACATTACTCATCTCCCAATTCTCAGATTTTTTGTTCTTTCTATCAGTTAAACTCTATCTCGTAGCTATGATTTATGATTTAATAAAGTTCATTATTTTTTCATTAGTCATGAGCTAAATCCTCCTAGGGATTCAACAATGTGGATACCCTAAGGTTGTTATGGCTTAAGCAATGTTGCACTTATACCACTTTGTTTTATATGCATTCTCTTTGTTGATTTTTAAAGATAAAAATTGGTGAGTTAAACTGACTACTTAATTTATCAAACTAGTGGAGCTCTAATACTAAGAAGGTTAGGGAAATTGATGTCACAAAGAGATATGGGACTACGAGCATAAAAATAGGATTGTCACATCACCTTACAAATAAGGGGCACCATGGGATAAATAAACTGAACTTGAATTAATCTAAGATTCAGCTAACCATGGAAACATTAGACATTAACTGCTTAGACCTCCTAAAGGAATTTGACAGGAGTCCTAATAATAGTTGATTTATGTTCATGCGTAACTCACCACTCTGGTGTGATGCGGCCGCCACTTAAGGCATAGCACCCAAAAAGTTGAAAGATTGTTAGCCATGTTTATCACTCATCAATTACTATTTTTAATTTACTTTTTTATTCTTGATTTTAAGTCATAATCATTTTAGTCATGTGGGCTTTAATACTTGGAATACTCCAAGTTTTACTTCATCAATAGTGTATACTTGTACTTAGACCTCATCTACCTATATACTTATCACTCATACATTTGGTCGATCATTCATTCATTCATAAAATAAATAAATAACATTCTAGATCTATATATGTACTCACCCACAAATACCATAACTGAAGAGAGCGAAAAAAAAAAAACTTTTAAATATCACTGACAGTGGCATCCAAGATAATTGGTGGTAGCGGCTGCTAGAGTTGAAGAAAGTAAAGAGAAAATTAGAGCATGGAACTTGTGGATCTCGTCCACGATTTCCAACATGGAACTCATGGACCCCCTCCATTTCCCATAATCGTGTATCCGATTTAAATTTCTCAAGCCTATTTTTGTCATTATTTTTCCTTCAATGTTATTTTTGTCATTACTTATTAAAATGATATTATTTTTGAAAAAATCCCAATATCTATTAACATGAATAAAAGAGATATTTGCAAAGCAACTATAGAAATTTTTTAAGTAAAAAATATATATATTTTTTCGAACACTTCAAAATTCGATGGAGACTTATAAAAACTGTGCATTATTGTCTTTTCATGATGTTTTTATTGAAAAAAAAAAAAAAAAAAGACTTGTAATGTTCAATCAAAGAGACGTTGAACTCATGCTCCAAACACTTCAATAGTATTCAAACCAATTCAATGAATATGTCGAGAGTTATCAAGATTAAAATAGATGAGGGAACACTATGGAATGAAATGTCAAAGTCCTATCACAAGAGGAGAAAGAAAAAGATGGCTTCTCCTTGATGAAATGCAAATTGAATTCATGTAACAAGAAAGATTTTGCATTCTTTAGCCAAAAGGAAAAATATGGCCATGAAATAATGTGGCACTTCAAATGACTAAGTGTGGGGTCTCGTTGACTAGTCAGTGAGTTGGTGTCTAAGATTTACGATTTTGTATATATAAACATTTTAATTGCATTAGCGTCTCTATATTTGTGTTATTTGATATTCTCTCTAATAATAAAATTGTTCTCTCCTTTTGCTCATAGATATAGCGAGCACATATTGTTAGAAAAGTATATAAATATCTAGGTTAATTTATTGTTCTTTTTTCTTTGTTTGTCGATTTCGTTTCTGTCATAACATCTAATGTAAACAACAAATAAGAATTAGTAATTTATCAAGGCATGTTGTGTTGATTTATTGAATTGAAAAAAAATATATATGATGATATTTTCCACTTATAAATATTCCTAATTTTCTATTGGTATTTACTAATGTGAGTAGAGGTGTTCAAAAAAACCTAATGATCCAAAAAAAACTCGATCAACCGAACGTAACGCATATGAGGTTGGGTCATCAACTCATTTGGGTTGAGTTGGATTCAAATAAATACAAATTTTATGAATTGGGTAGGTTCATGAGTTCACCTAAAATAACCCAAACCAACTTGAACCAACTCGAACTTAACATTAATATTTAAAAAGTATGTTTTTTTTTTTTTTTTTTTTCTTTTAAAAAAATTTTTATATAAAAAATTTTTTTTTTTTTTTTTTTTTTACTTATAATACAATTATATATACATATATTTATTTTAATTTATTTAATTTCATCATCTATTTTTTGGATAATTTATTCTCGAACAATACTTAAAAATGATTTTTTAGCATTTTGGAAAGAAAATTTCATAATATAAATTGAAATTGATTTGTTAATGTTAACGCAATATATAAAAATAATTAAATAAAATTTGTACATATTAATATTTTAGTATTTTAAAAACAAAATTTTGAATAAATGACCCAACGAATCAAACCAACTCAAATATTTTATGGTTGAGTTGGATTGAGTTGGATTATTCATTTAATAATAGTTATTTGACCCGAAAAAACTTACAACCTAAACAATTAGATTAGATATAAAGATTGGTCCAACCCAACCTAGCTCAAAAATACTTCTAAATGTAAGCATAGCCTAAGGTATAGAGTACATACCATCATTCCAAAAGGCAGTGGGTCGAATGTCCACTTCCCCACCTCTCATTTTAAAACTAAAAAAGCATATAATTATTTCCATCCATATTTATTTAAGAAGAAAATGAGAACCAATCATGATGTTTTGAAAGAGATAAAAGGAGATAAGATATTTTGCAGTTAGCAGCGAAATTCAATAAAATTAATAAAGAAAAATAAATAATTTTTTTTCTAGTATCTCTACAAATCATCAAATATGTTTTCTCCATAACACCTACTTTCAAATAAAAAAATTATTTTAAATAATAAAACAGTTGAAAATATTTATATTTACAAATAATAATAAAATTTTACCGTTTATTTAATTACAATATACTACTATTTGTGTTTATCATGATACAGATAGTAGTTTATCGAAATCTATCATAAATAGATGGAAAAATGTTGTTATACTTTTGTTGTAAATATTTTGATTCATTTTCTTATATTCGACAATAGTACTTATTTGTAATAATAATTATAATAAACCTTGACATTGTTTTGTTTATTTTAACAGATTATAAAGTGATTGGTATAAGCTTAAATGGTTAGAGAATAACGCCTCTTCTAACCGATGGCAGCTTTGAATAACAATTAAAAATTACAAAATTACAAAATTACAATTAAAACTCAATCATATAACAAGATATTTATTTACTAATATAGAAATCCATTTTCACAAAACAACAAAACTTATATATATACATGTGAGTCGAAAAATCAATAAAAGAACACTTACATTCACATTGGACATTTCACATTTTCTAATTATATCTTATTGTGTTTGTTGTTTAAAAAAAAAAAAATTGTTTCAAACGAGTAATAATTGAGTTCACATTGTAATTAGGAAATGATTGAGTTGATTTCTATATATTCCCAAACTATAGATAGAAAATAAAATGAAATAATATTGTAAATTAAACCTATGATTATTCTATTTTTGCCTCACATGCATGCAAATCATACTCATATGTTTTTTTTTTAAATAGTTTCTTTTAAAGTTCGTAGATAGTTATTAAAATTCATATGGGATATATTTTAATTTTATTGAGCTTAGACACTTTATTGTCAAGCATAAACTCTATTTTATTATTTTTTTTATTATTATCTTAACATTGTGACTAAAGAATGTACTTTTATCGTTTAGTTTAGACATTTTGATGTGTAACATAATTTTGACTATTTAGTTGATTAAACTTGATCTGAGTCTTTAATTAGTTTGTAGGTAATTTTATAGGTAGGTCACGTTTAACTCATTACTAAATGTGATCAATCAATTGTAATATAAAAAGATGAAGCCCAATTAAATACGCTTTTTTGTGTTTACCAACATTTTGTAATCTAATAAACTTTGGTTCCATGGTGAAAATCGTCATCCTAATTTGTAATTTAATTATAGATGAAAGGATAATCAATCTAATTACCATTAGTAATTATGTGAGACTCATTCCTTTTTCTCTGTAAACCTTTGAGGATTTTTTGGACTTTGTTCTCACGTGTCATCCATCCCATTAAATCATCATCTATATGGTTGTCGTTGCATTTAATATAAGTATTGGTATTCGTATATAAATGGATATATTTTTAACGATATCGATTATGAATATAGATATCGATTGCGATACTGATCTAAATACCAACGATATCAATACATTTTTTGTTATTTTTAATCATGCAGTGTCGATAACAATCTATGTCGAATTGATAATGATTTCAAATACCGATATCGATATCAATAATTGTATTGTGAGAATATATATATTGAAGGAGTTAGAAACATGCTGAAGCAATTTGGATCTAAAACACTCTAATTACACCAATTTTAAGAATTAAACATGCTTGCAGACAAAAACTAAANAATATCGATATCAATACTGATATTGATTACCAATATCAATAATTGTATTGTGAGAATATATATATTGAAGGAGTTAGAAACATGCTGAAGCAATTTGGATCTAAAACACTCTAATTACACCAATTTTAAGAATTAAACATGCTTGCAGACAAAAACTAAAAAACAGAGTTTTGTTACTTACTTGTTGCAGCTCAAAATTAAAACGATTTCCTCCAAGATTTTGATCACAAACACTTCGTGGACTACCACAAGTATCATTCGCTTTATTCTCTGGCCTTAAGACGGATTGTGGGATACAAATTGTGATGAATTTAGAACAAATTTGTGAGTACGGATTGCCTTAGAACGGATTGTGGCCTTAGAACGGATTGTGGGATCCAACAAAATTCAAAATTAAATTTCTTAAATTCAAAATTGAATTTCCAATTTTCTATTTCTTTTTTAAGTTAATTCTAATAATTAATTTTAAATAATAATAATTAAATATAAAATTAATTTAACTAAATAAATAATTAAATAAATATATTAAATATTAAAATTAATAATTTTTCTACTTATCCCCACAATTTCCTATCCTACTAATCTCTATTCATCCAATTAATATTTAAATCACATTTAAATATTATTAACTCTTCATTTTTTGTTTAATTCATAATTAAAACGAACAATCTATAAGACTTACTCCTTAAACGAATTTGAACGTATTTAAATCATTTCATCACACTGTTATAAAGTTTAGTCCATAAGCTAACAAGGGGACCTAATGGACCTACAGATCATGAGCTCCAATGATCCTAAATTAACCTGCTAAACTATTTAACTTAGTTAACTAACATTCATTAACTACCAGGACACTCCACTGTAGCCTAGTAGTTGCATTCTCCTCACTATAGATATATTTTTTTCCACTTGATATAACCATGGTTAGTAAGTCGATCCTTCAAAAGTTGTTCGTAATTACAACTGGGTCAAAATTACCGTTTAACCCCTATAATTACATCTTGTTCCTTAAATCCTACTAATCCTGTAATAAACAATTGGTTTGTGGTCCAACCACCAAACTAGTCTCTCTCTAGCCAATGAGAGGATGAGGCTCCTTGTTCAAAACTAGGAGTCAGCACTTAAGGAAACAACTTCTCTACTAACCTTGAATTAAGTAGGAGTGAATTTCATCTCGCAAGACTATGTTCCCAACTATCTACCTAGTCTTATCCCTAAAATGGTATGCTTATTAAGTCGGCCAACTCAAGCCACTCTCACCCATGCAGATTAAAGAATAATCCCAAATAAACAGGAATTCATAGTTAACTCAGGATTAAGATCGAGTTACCTAGATCATCATACCGAAATAATTAGTCTTAACAGTAAACGGCGTTATAAAGTAAAAGTGATTACTTCATGGTCCGATCTTATGCAAACTCATTGCATATGGTGCTCCCACTCTCATGTCTCAACATGACCAATATAGGATCACATCGTTGTATCAAATACAAAGTGGACCACATCCATAGTGTCCCCAAAATAAGGTACCCAGTTACTATAGACCGTTTTGACTATTACCTAAACTTGATCCAAATTTATGTCTACACATAAAGTTTAAGTCTTCAAACTATAGTCTGGGGTTTTTAGTTTATTGAATTTAGTAAATGCAATTCATACATTCAATAACATGCTTACTGAATAAATCTCGATAACAACTTTATTAAGAATATGTCCAAAGTTTACAAACCACGAATTTTATATAAGATCATATCTAAGCTAAATAACGATACCAACACAGTAAAACTTACCAATAAAGCATGAAACAATGAAGGAACTAAAAGTACTAATTTATACCCCTAAACTTTGAGGGTTGTACTAATTAAAATACTAAACTAACAATTGAAACAATTTAAACTCAATAACGTTTGTAGGTGTATCAATTTACACCCTCCTTCAGATTTTGGTTTGACAAATATTGTGTGAAACTTATAATTTGTATCAATTAATTTCATAAATTTTCATAAGCAAATCAATTTAGACATTGCATTATAATTACCTTTAAAGATCATTTATGCATTAATTCTCATACATGTGTAGACCTTTTCACATGTCAATTTTACAAAATTGACGATTAGAGTTGATGCATATAGGGTTGGCAACAGAGGTGGGGTAGGGCGGGTGGGGGTTCCCCGTCCCTGCCCCCGCGGGGGGAATTTACCCCCATCCTCGCCATTTGTAGGCGGGGATGGGGGCGGGAATTCCCCATCGGGAAAACGGGTCCCTGCGGAGACCCATTCCCTAAGATAGACAAGGAGAGTGAGCGAGACAGAGCAAGAGGGAGCTATATATATATATATATATATATATATATGGGGGTGGTCGGGGATATATCAGGGCGGGGTCGGGGTCGAGGCAGGGATGGGTACTCAGGGAAACTCCCCGGTTTGACCCTCGCCCCGGTCAGGGCCCCGCGAGAACTCGGCCCTGCAGTTTTTTTTTTTTTTTTGCCAACCCTAGATGCATATACAATTGTAAGCTTATAAATATTTATGGGTTTAAATACTACAATTATAAGTTTCACATAGTGTTTTTCAAAACAAAACATAATGAAGGGTGTAAATTAATATTCTTACAAAAGTTCAGAGTTTAAATTGTATCAATTACTAATTTAGAATTTTAATTGATATAACTCTCAAAGTTTATGAGTATAATTGATATTTTTATTAAAATAATAAAATTTATGACCAAAAGTATTTTATTTTAATTTAAAAGTGAGTGCTTTTTTAACAAAAACTGGGAACATTTTTATTTTCAAATTTTTTGTGGTGTTGGGAATATTTTTTAATTTTTTATTCCAAGCTGTCAGAATAGGTCTGACAACGTCAGAGGGAAGAAATTTAAGGCTTGCCGGAAAGCAAAGCTAATCTGACAGAAAACCAAAGAGAGAAACAAATTGCTCGTTTTTCTTTGCCTTCTCCAATTCCAACTGCGACGGATTCGTCTTTGTTTCATGCATCAAACTCTATAAAATAGTTGTGTTTTCCTTTCCAAATCTTTTTTTTTTTTTTCCTCCATTCAAATTATTTGAGGAAATTCGATTTTTCAATATTTAAAATTGTATTTACTTTTTAATTACTAGGAATAATTAAAATTCACACGTGCTGTAAATATTTTGTCATGTTTCATCCGTGAAATTTGTTGAAAATGTTATTGTAGTTCTTAATGTTGCGACATGTTAGACAAACACAACTATTTATAGGGTAAAAAATTCTAGTTCTATATTGTTGTACGGAAAATTTGAATGAAAGGAATATATATTATAATACTACTAAAAATGTCCTTTATTTGTATTGATGATATATGCACATTGTAGTTAATGTCGGAGATTTCGAAATTTCCTCCCTAATAGATTTGATAGAAGTCAAGTAAAAGTTTAATGTCATTTGTAGTGGTAGATAACCCGAATTCTATTTCTAAAAATTGTTTTCGGATTCTATGATCCAAACAATACAAAATCTGAAAATAATATTTTTATGTCTTCATTGTATCCAAATTTTGAATTTTAAATTTTAAAATACAGAATAAAAATAAAAACAATTAGAAATATAATATGTAAGGTTATACACTTAATTCATTTTCTAAAAAAATAATATGTGTCATAAATTATATAATATCACAAAATAATAATTATATAATTTTTTTTAACATAAATTATATTCATAAACAAATTAATACTAATTTATTATCAACTAAATATTAGTGAGTAACTATAACTAATTTTATGATTTATAAATATATAGTATCAAACACATTTTAAAAATTGTTTAAATTAAAATCTAATTTCTGAATTTGCTACCAAACACATATCTGAAAACATTAAATACAACTCTGTTTTAATAGAATCCCTTGTTTTCAGATTTCTGTTTTCAAATTTTCTACTAAACATGCCCTTACCTTCTTGTTCTTGACCAGAGCAAGTAGAAGCCAGGCTATTTAACTCTACCACCAAATCAGGAGATTGCTCCAATCCTAATACGACACTTAAACTTTCCACGATAACACGTGTTTTCCAATGTTAAAAGGGGGTTTTCAAAAATAAAAACACATCGAGATTCAAGAAAGGGTACGAGAGGGTGTATGTTAACCACACAAAGGAATAGGAGATCAGTGTTCATGTTAGAGGGTGGCACTAACTAACAATACACCTTGGCAAACAACCAAGACAAGCGAGCCACGGACAAAGCAACTTAGGGATAAGAGTTGGCTGACTAAGAGTGTAAACCTCTTAGGCCGCACGGAGAGAAAAGTAAGAAATTTAATTCTGAATTTTAACCTCGTGACACTCAATATTGGATATTAAAATGGCCTCGAGCCAATCGTCTCTAGCCCGTTCAAGAGAATGTCGCGATAGTTCCACATATATATATATATATAGCTCTCACTCTCGCTCTACTTATTGGTAGTAATTTGGTCCTACATTAGAACTTGCAGTCTCGCTCTCTCTCACAATCTCTCTCGCTCTCTCTTACAATCTCGCTCGCTCTTACTCTATCTCAAGAAATAGGTACCTGTGGCGACCCGTTTCTCCAACAGGAATGGAGTACATCCTCCCCACAGGGGTAGGGACAGAAACCTCGCCCCTCTTGTCCCTGTTGCCAATCTTACCCACAACATTTCACATGACAAAGCCAAAAACAAACATTGTGGACAAAACCATCGTGGGCAGTCCCCTAGATGTCAATAGTGGCCCCTAACTGCAATTGATTTCATCAACTTTATGACAAATCCATGCGCTCCTCGAAACATCAGTTGATTGCGGAATACTTCATGATGATTGGCTATTTTTTTAATATGTATTTAAAATATATAAAAATTATATTTTTGATTTAATTAATGTTATCATAAAGTTTAAAATATCGAGGTGGTCTCAAATTTACGAAGACATCAATAAAAGTGTCGATAAATTATCGATGTCAATAGATAATTCTTGAAAAAAAAAATTAAAGAAACAAAAATTGGTATATTCAAATAGAAAGAATTCCCATAAGAAGAAGTTAACACTCCGGATAAGAACTGAAAGGGGTGTTTTGCTTCCCGAGATAACTCGATTATCTCTTGATGACTTTTGCCAAATACATTGGCATTTAACTAATGATCAACCTCTTGAGGGGTCTCAAAAGACTTGTAATAGTAAGTAAGGCTTTGGCAGCGCTCCTTGCGGGTAATAGCAACAATAGAGTGAAGAACGAAGGAAGTATATATTATAGCAATCGCACTTAGATATCTGAAGTTCCTGCAAGCAAGTAAAGCCTGCGAGCCAGTGTCAGTCCTCCAGACGAGGCAATCAATGGCCCTAACAGGCATTTCAGTTACCTAAAGAACTTTTGTATAATCAAACTTCCATTTCTGAAAACAAAAAAAAGGGTAGGTGCCTTCAAATCAAAGTCAGAAAAGAGCTTTCCACTTCTTTCACTTATGAAAATCTATATACTCGATCATCAAGATCGTTGGCTTCTTCGCGTCGACTTAGTTTCCAGCTTGGGCTGGTGCCTTATCCTTTCGAATTTGGAGTGTATCAGGATCGGATGACAAATGCTCGCAGGAAAGAGGAATGAATCGGTTGATAGCCTTGACTGGGATATGGGAACTAAGAAAGGGATGCTAAACTCAGACCGGAATTTCTCTAACGCTTAACAGGATTCGCGCCATAAAAAAATACTAAAGAAAATGGCCGTACAGAGCCTGAGCCTATTCGATTGGGTTCAAAGCTAGATAGCAGGAGTAGAGCTACTCAGCTAAAGTAGCATCAACTTCGGGCTACAGATAAGAAGAAAAGCATTGAGCAAGGTACTGACTTCTCGAGCTCCCATTCTGATCCTCTCAGAATAACTGAGATGTTGAGCCCATGATCTATGTTATCAAAACACTTTACAATATCTGACTTAATGAGTTTATCAACCAGACCCCAGCGCTGGACTTCAAGGAAGAAAGTAATAGGACCTCGACCTTTCCTAAACCCTATCAATCGTTACGACAGGCTGAGAGCTGTGCCCACTCCCTTGTGTTTGAGGGAGTTGGTGCGACGAAGTAGGTGCGGGTGAGGCATTCGACTTCGAGTGGCTTTGATACCGGACAGAAGAAAGAGACAGAATAATAACATTGAAATCAGACTTCCATATGCGGGCACAAGCACCTGAGCAACAAGAGCCTGATATTGTGAGTAACTCTGGACCTGAGTCAAAAAAATCAGGCTCACGCTTTTTTAATGATCTTTTTTATGGTTATCAGTCAGAATAAGTCCCCGGGACTTTATCTTTGTAGGTTCTTTAGTCTTCGCTCTCAAGAACTAGGGGAAAGCAATTCCTTCTGTAGTATAGCTGGAGGAAAGCAATCCAAATCAAATCAATACTGTAGCAGTTCGCTTTCAAGGGTTTGGATGCCATGTCAGGTATATACATACATTTAAATTAACACGTTACACTTTATTAATTAGTTAAAATATTTATGGCTTATATTATACTCACATTAGTGATATTTTGTTGTTTTTTCTCTTTTGTTTTTCAATGATTGCTTTACGATTGAATAAAAATGTAGATTCGCCCACTATATTGATATCAAACTCATGGACAAGTAAACATATCGATAAAAATGTTGAAAAGTAGATAGAAATTTAATATTATATAGTTATAAGTAGTTTATTATAAATTTAAACGTGTTATATAAATTTTTTTTTATGGGTGAATTCTTTTTAGTACACTTTTTTATGGCTAAAATTAGTAAATATAGAGAAGTATGAAATAATAAATTAAAATATGTTATTCTTATATGAAAATACTTTTTTAAAAAAAAGGTTGATATAATTATATAGATAAGATAAGAATTGCCTAAGACCCCTTCTAAAAATATTTAAAAAAAAGTTTGTTTAAGAGCCTAAAATGACAAGGTTATACAATTGTTTAAAAGGTAATTAATAAAAAAAAATTAAGTCTCATTTTAGTCATAAACTTTTCACCTCAATCAACCATGAGGCTTCAATTTCAAACAAATAAAATAAAGAAATAAAAATAAAGTAAAGTAAAGTAAAACTATTAGGCTTCAAGACATGACTCTCAATAAATTGATGAATCTAGGTACTCAAAACATTATTCTTTGGTTAAAATTCAAGTAAAGATAGACTAAAAGAGTTGTAAGGACTAAAACAACATTTTAAACATTTTTTTTACTATAATAGAATTAATTTGAAAGTTTAAATAAGTAAAAATACATTTTAAAGGTTAGAGATCTATAGTAAAACTCTTAAAAGTTCAATAACTAAGATGTCAAATTTAAGTGTACATATAAAAATGTTTACATAATTCTCATCAATTTTCTTTAAAAATTTTGCATATGTAGAAATATGATGTAGCTAATCTTAGCCATGGTGGAAAATTTCGATTGAAATTTTGAAATTTAGAGATTTTAATAGGCTCGAAAGTTTGGTAAGATGGAATTTCGATTTTTTCCCTTTTCTCGAAATATCCATTTTTCTTTTAAGTAATTAGCTATGCTACTAAATGAAAGTTTTTTCAATTTATGGTATTGTCTTTGATTACACAAATTGTATAGTTTCACACATTAATTTACAATTTCACCTCAAAATTGAATTGATGTGAGTTTTGTTTCTTTTACTATCCAAAATTTTTGTTTTCAAGAAACCACATATTTATTTGTTTTCATTGAATTTTTATATCATTTCACCATAAAATTGAATTGATGTGAGTTTTGTATCTTTACCATCCAAAGTTTTCATGTTCAAGAAACGAAATTTGAAAAAATATATATATGTATTTGATATTATTTTGTATTTATTTTTGCATTTCCTTTTTAAATTTCTACTCTCACATCTGCGTTTACACAAATATTTACACCAATATATTTCTAAATGTTATCTTACTTTAATTATAGTCTAGTTAAGCTACTGTCAAAGTTTTATTAACTAATTCTAACAATTTTCATCAATTTTCATAAAATTTTTTAAAATTTCTATTAATATCAATATTTTTATCAATATTTTCATGAAATTAGGACTTCAATATTTTCATCAACATAGATATGACGAAGGTTGATCTTATAATATAATATGGTAAGTAAAGCTGTAAAGAACTTATAAAAAAAAAAAAAAAAAATAAAAAAAATAAAAAAAAAAAAAAAAATAAAAAAAATAAAAAAAAAAAAAAAAATAAAAAAAATAAAAAAAAAAAAAAAAATAAAAAAAATAAAAAAAAAAAAAAAAATAAAAAAAATAAAAAAAAAAAAAAAAATAAAAAAAATAAAAAAAAAAAAAAAAATAAAAAAAATAAAAAAAAAAAAAAAAATAAAAAAAATAAAAAAAAAAAAAAAAATAAAAAAAATAAAAAAAAAAAAAAAAATAAAAAAAATAAAAAAAAAAAAAAAAATAAAAAAAATAAAAAAAAAAAAAAAAATAAAAAAAATAAAAAAAAAAAAAAAAATAAAAAAAATAAAAAAAAAAAAAAAAATAAAAAAAATAAAAAAAAAAAAAAAAATAAAAAAAATAAAAAAAAAAAAAAAAATAAAAAAAATAAAAAAAAAAAAAAAAATAAAAAAAATAAAAAAAAAAAAAAAAATAAAAAAAATAAAAAAAAAAAAAAAAATAAAAAAAATAAAAAAAAAAAAAAAAATAAAAAAAATAAAAAAAAAAAAAAAAAAAACGAAAAAAAAAAAAAAAAGAAGCACTTTTATTCTCAATTGTGAGACATATGTTTCTAAATGTTAAACCTCTCATTTACATTGATACAATGAAGTAAGCACAAGTATAATAGTGCTTAAAATAGAAGAGATGGAGAGTCCAAAGGCTAAATTAAAGGAAGAATGAACTGATGGGAAGGAGAATAGGTAAATAGGATGGAAATCTAATTAAATATGTAATACTTACAACGTTTTTTAGTTTTCAAAATTATGCTTAGTTCTAAAAAACATGGGTAAAAAGTAGATAATAAAACGAATAATTTAAGAGTGATGTGTTTATAGGCTTAATTTTTAAAAACTAAAAATCAAAAACCAAAAATTAAATAATTATCAAACGGGGTCAAAAGAACTTGGTTTGGTTTATTGTTTTTTCATTTAATGTTTAAAAGAAATGTTAAAATATGGTTTCAGTCCCCATACTTTGAAATTTGTTCAATTGTAGTCCTTGTTTGTACTTTCAATTGTCCAATTTTAGTCTCTATATTTTCAATAAATCTTAAATTTACTTCCCACTATTAGTTTATTGTTGAATTATTTTTTTGGAAAAATATTGTTATCTATTAACATTTAAATTTTAACTTTGAGGGACTAAATTTAAGATTTATTGAAAGTACAAGGACTAAAATTTAACAATTGAAAATATATGGACTAAAATTAAACAAACTTCAAAGTATGAGGACCAAATAATATTTTAACTAAAAAAATAATATGGCTTACTATTAGGCCCATTTATGGATAATATCAAGGGCGAGTTGCAAAATGGACAAAATAAGTTTTTAATATTAGGCCTGTAGCCCAAACCTTTTAATTTTGCAAAAATAGCAAAAAATAAGCCCAACCCACAATTTAAAACAGAAAATGTAAAAAATGTATGGATACACTTGATACACTTGATACATCTGATACCCCTAATACACTTGATACACCTGAAACACTTGACACACTTGATACACATTTGATACACCTTGATACACTACTAATGTACATTTGATACAGTTAATACCCTTTGATACACTTGAATTAAAATGATACGAATGAAAAAAAAATAAATAAATAAAGACTTGAACTTCTTTTTCTTCGAAAACACCCCCCTTTCAAACAACCAACACTGTTCCACACCATTTGTTATTGCCCACTGCTCCACCTCTCTGCCACTTACTTATGTCGACTATCGCACATCCTATCGCCGATCCCAATTGTCAGTCGTCGTTTTTCTTTTTCTCTTTCTATCTTTCTTTCCCCCAACATCTCACTTTCATGAACTCCACACCATTTGTCGCCGATAGATGGTGAAATTTTTCTACATTTGTAAATAGTTTGATATTTTTCCATTTATAATAATTTTCCTATAATATATTTAAGTTTACTAATTTACTCTTCAACTTAAACACCATAGTCAAAGCAAACTTAACTTAATAGTAATTGAGCATGCACTTTCTTCCTTGAGATCAACAGTTGAATCCAACAACCAAAAATCATTTATGAACAAAAGAAAAAGAGGGGAAAAAAACTCCTTAAACACAAATGTTTAAATTTTGACAATTACGATCTTCCATGTGACCCATTCCAAAAGTACAAAAATTATTGTTTGTTTCTGTTATAAAATTGAGGAGTAAAACGACGCACAACAGGAACACAAACACCAAGGAAATATAATATAATATAAATAAAATAAATAACAAAAATAAAATAATAAAAGTAAAATTATGAAAATAGGAAATTTCTCCAAATTCTCCAACTTTCTTTGAGAAATTTCTCCAAATTCTCCAACTTTCTTTGAATTCTCACCAATGTGTATCTCTACAAAATCCACCAAATGCCATTATTTATAGGCAATTTGGCAAAGTAGGAGGTGGAATGACTTGGACACTAATGTTGTGTATTTACAAGATACATGACCTTTGGACACTAAGCATGGGCATCTAAGTTACACATATTTTAGAATATTTATAATACTTCTCCTTAGATGCCCATGATATATATATATATATATATATATATATGAAATATGCCTCGTTAAAACCTTACTAAGAAAAATTCAATGGGTAAAAAAGTCCTAGTGAAGGAAAAAAAAAAGTATATATTTCATATAATTTATACTACTAAAAGATTACAATATATATTGCTCCCTCTCATGGAAACATCACTTGAGATCTCTGAGTCACCGCATTCCAATCTTCTGCATCAATTTTTCAAAGGTTGTGGTAAGTAATACTTTTGTAAATATGTTTGTCAAGTTATCCTTCAAACAAATTTGTTATATAGTGATGTCGTCATTTCTTTAAGATCGTGAGTGTAGAAAAGCTTTAATGAAATATGCTTTGTTCTATCTACTTTAATTTATTCTCCTTTGATTTGGGCTATACAGATTGTGTTATCTTCGTACAATGTTTTTTAAAGACTTTTACTGGAAGATAAGCCATATGTTCCACGAATGTGTTGAGTCATTAATCTTAACCATAAACATTCTCAACTAGCCTCGTGAATTGCAAGAATTTCAGCATGATTTAAGGAAGTAATTGTTATAGTTTATTTCATTGATCGCCATGATATAGCAATTCCTCCACATAAATAGATAACCTGCTTGAGATCTAACTTTGTGTGGATCAGATAAATATTCAGAGTCTGCATAACCAATTAAATCAAAATTTGTTTTGTTTGAATAAAACAAACCCATATCTATCGTTTCCCAAAGATAACGAGTATATGCTTAATTTTATTCTTCCAATGTCTTTTTGTTGGAGAAGAATTGTATCTGAAGAATTGTATCTAGCAACTAAATTTATTGAAAATGCAATATCTAGTCTTGTATTATTAGCAAGATACATCAGTGCACCAATTACACTAAGATATGGTACTTTAGGAACAAGAAGTTCTTCATTATTATCTCGAGGTTGAAATATATCTTTCTTCACATCTAGTGAACGAACTTCCATTGGAATGTTCATTGGATGTGCTTTATTCATATTCTTTTCAAAAAATTTCTTGTATAAATTGACTTATGAACAAATATCTCATCTGCTAAATGCTCAATTCGCAAACCAAGGAAAAATTTTGTTTTTATGAAATCTTTCATCTTAAATTTTTTTTAAGATATTCTATTGCCTTTGAAAGCTATTCAGGAGTTTCAATTATATTTAAGTCATCAACATATACAGTTATAATAGCAAATCCTGACTATGATTTCTTTATAAAAACGCATGGACATATTGGATTATTTTGATATACTTCTTTCAACAAATATCCAATCAAGTGATTGTACAACATTCATTCTGATTATTTCAATCCGTATAGAATATAATTCTCAAGAACTTGATTTATATGTTTAAGGTATTTTAAATCCTTATGGGATTCTCATATAAATGTCATTATCAAGAGATTCATATAAATATGTTGTGACTACATCCATAAGATGCATGTCCACACTTCCATACGCAGTTAGACCCGTTAAATATCTTAGTGTAATTGCATTTACCATTCGAGAATACATCTCTTCATAACTAGTAACAGGTCTTTGTAAAAAAACCTTGTGCAACTAGTTGTGCTTTATATCTAGTGACCTCATTATTTTTATTTTTTTTTCTCACAAATACCTATTTGTATTCCACAGGTTTGACACCTTCTCGTGTTCTGACTACTGGCTAAAAAACTTGACATTTTGAAATTGAGTTTAATTCTACCTCAATTACTTCTTTCCACTTAAACTAATCTTTTCTATGTCAACATTCTTCAACCAGTTTTGGTTCAAATTCCTCTTTTTCAGATATAATATCAAGAGCAACATTATATGCAAAAATGTTGTCCATAACACATTAGTTTGATTCCATCTTTTTCCTGTCATAATACAATTTATTGAAATTCCATTATTATCTTTAGGTATTTCACCTTCTTCACTAGTCATGTCAAGGATTTCTTCATGCGTATTTTACATCATCAACCAAGTCCTTTTGATTATTGACTATTTTTATTTTTTGAGGATTTTTATCCTTGGAACCCACTGGTCGACCACGCTTCTGGCATGTAGACTCATTGGTAACAACTTGTTGTATTGGGATATCAATTCTTGATGGAGCATTTGCAGCTAGTATATATGACTTAGTTACTTTATTTCCATTATAAATGCATCTGGTAACTTATTTGCTATGTTTTACAAATGAATTATTTTTTTAACTTCAAGCTCACATTAATCTGTATGGGGATATAATGAGACAATAGCGATGCATTTCATGTAATTTTTTTTCAAAATTCTTAATTATTCCCCCCTAATGTTGGAAAATTTGTCTCATTAAAATGACAATCAGCAAATCATTCAATAAGTACATCACCTGTCAAGGGTTCAAAATATTTAATATTTAATGGGAAATTATATCCAACATATATTCCTAACCTCCCTTAAGGACTCATCTTAATACGTTATAATGGAGCAACTAGAACATATATTGCACATCAAAGAACTCTCAGATAGGAAATATTTGGCTCATAGCCATAAGCTAGTTGTAATGGTGAGTACTTATCTAAGCTACTAGCCTAATGCGTATAAGTGACATTGCATGCAAAATAGCATGGCCCCATACAGATGTAGGAAGCTTAGCTCTCATAAGCAATGATCCAGCAAATAATTGCAAACGTTTTATAAATGATTCTACTAAACCATTTTGTGTATGAACATAAGTTACAAGATGTTCAACACTAATCCTAATTGACATACAATAATATTCAAAAGATTGGGATGTAAATTCACCAACATTAAGAGTGTACTTGGAATGCATTTTCAAGTGTTTAATTTAAAAAATAAGTCGTTTTGGAAAAAATTAGAGTGTTTGGCAACCACCTAAAATAGATTTTGAAATGTATTTTAAACAATTTCTATCAAAAGAGTTCAAATAAAACTGAGTTTTTTGAAAAACACTTTTTCTCAGGTCAATCCAAACAGGCCTTAAGACTAATAGTTTTAATTACAATCAGGAAATTGTGTCTTTAACTTAATTATTTGAGCAAGTAATCTTGCAAATACAAGGTTTTGACTTGATAATAAGCACATGTATGACTATCTACTAGATGCATCTATTAATACCAGAAAATATCTAAATATTCTACTTGGTGGGTTAATAGGTCCACATATATTACCATGAGTTCGTTCAAAGAATGCAAGTAATTCAATTCCCACTTTAGCTGGTGATGGTCTAATTATTAATTTACCTTGAGAGCAAGCATCACATGATAATTCACTAGATTGAAGAGCCTGTCCATTTGAATTTTCAATAATTCTCCTCACTATTATAGATCTTGGATGACCCAATTAGTCATACCAAATGGTAAATATATCTGGATTCATGAACTTCAAGTTCATTGTTGCATATGTTTCAATTACTCGTATATGAGTATAATATAATTTAGAAGATAAAGCAGACAACTTTTCTAGTATACGTTTTTCATGTGAGATAATAGATAAAAGAGATTCTATCTTATTTTTTCTATCAGTCTCAATATGATAACTATTCTAACGTATATGTTGCCAACTTTAAGATGTGCTCGTTTAATCACTAACAATGCACGAGAATCACTCAAATATATTCATTTATCAGCAAGTTTTCCTATAAAGACCCAAGTGCAAGTTTTTATAGGTTTTCTAGTGAGTCTAAGGTCGAATGAAAGGATTTGTAATAACTAGGTATTGAGAAAGAATTTCTTGGTCTACGCGTTGGCTATACAAGTTTACAAAAATGTTCATGAAGGAATTTACTAAATCTAATTCTATACACAATGAGTTAATGAAATTTCCTATGAATTAATATGGTGAGATGGTCATGGAGAAGGTTAGTCAAATACAGTTCATGTTCGGATGGCATGCGTTAATAATGGAATTGGAACTATGAAATAAAGAGAGTTAAACGAAGCTGCTAGTTGTCTCTTAAGTATATTTAGGTATGTTTTCATGCATACAAACTTTGTAGTTAAGAACTCATCTCTCGATGTTCCAACGCCACATTGGTCTTATCTCTAAGATGCATGGTAAGTTTGTTTACAGCAAAAGATGAACTTCATTTATGAAATTCATCATTCCTTGACAAATGCTAAAGATTGATCATCCGCTCTCTCAAGTTAGATGATCATGCTTGTTTAAACGTGTTTGTTCGACGAATTTATGCGAGCTAAAGATGCTCATTAATCAAGATGTGAACATATTTAATAATACTTAAGAAATACTAGCTTCAAATATTTAACTCTATCAAATATATAAGCATACACGGTGAAGAGTATTAAACATGGAAACAAGTGGAAGGTAAATGTCAATCAAACTTATATTAAGCAAATAAATCACTATCTCAAATGTCATTGACAAACTATAAGTAAGAAAGATGAAAATGAAGAATGGACGAAAGTAGAAGTCGTCAAGCCGCCACTAACAATGTCTTGATTCATGGAAGCTTGAGATGGTGGCTATCCAATACATAAACTGCATAGGGGAAGATTCTCACTCTCTGAGAGTTGACTCTGAAAATGCTCAGAATCCTTCGCACAGAAGAGCTCGAAATGAAAGATGGTTATGGTGAGGGAGAAGCTGTGTAGAGCTTTTGCTTCTTGAATTCTTTTCTCCCTGCTTTTGAACTAACAAACTTTGGGCTATTTATAGGCGTCGAAAAAGTAGATTCATGATGATTTGACACCGCCCTGCTACACAGACTTTTTGCGTCGTCAGTGATGAACACTTGAAAAGTGCCTTCTATCCTCTCAAATTAAAGGAGTTTATATTAGATTTCACTTGTTTGCTAGTGGTTTTCAGGTTAAAATGAGGAAAATCATAAGAAAAGACCAAAAGGTCAAAACCGAGCAAGAATACAGGGAAAACAAGAAAAACTCAATATGGCAAAAAATTGGGGCAACGCATGCGGTGCTAAAACCTGAGAGCAGAGTCTGCAAAACACAATCGCAGCACCGCAGCGCTCTCTTTCCTAATTTGGAAGCACCGCGGCGCCAGTTTCCTTATGTTGAAAAAAATGTATTTTTGGAAAGTTTTCTTGGGCAAAATACTCTATAAATTTGGGGGTTACCAGCAGCCCTAATAATCAATCAAAACACAAAATTACAGATCTAAAGAGCCACAATAAGGAAAGAATTGACTGAGAGTTCATAAAAGAGTTCAAAGAGTCAGTTAGTTGCAACGAAGAAGAAAAGAGTTCGAGATAGTCGTGGTGCCTTTCGAATTCCGACGTGAGAGCCAATGAGATCGTGAAGGTGCTACCTTAATCAAAAGCCTCTTTTCAGTAGAGTTTCCCTTTTCTTTACACTCTTTCTTTGTTTATATTGTTTGAACGTGTTGCTTCAAGCTATGAGTGGCTAAACTCTTTAGTTTTAAGGTCTTGATGATTTGTTTATGAATTCATGTTGGTATTGTAGACTTTCATGGTTTTGTTGGAATGATTATGTTTTTTCATTGTTATTGTGTTTAATTCTTGTGGATTGGCCATCTTTACATGTTAAGTTAGATGTATGATTGAGAGATTGTATGTTTAACTTGATCTATAAAACAATTAATTGTTGTTAATCTATCACGAGAGTAGTTAGGTTGACAATAAAAGTTGCTAAAGACTATTCTTAATGCTATGTAATTTGTATTGGTTTCAAGAGATTAGTAATCAATCAAGTTGCATGAGAAAGGGTTGTTTTTTAGAGAAAATAACTTGGAATTAAGTTTCTAGACTTAGGCAATGAATTACAATAAAATCCGTGAAATCTATAATATTGCATGATGAAATAAACAAGGATTCATTACCCTAGAACTTCTCTTTGACTCTTATGTTTCTCATTTTAGTACTTTCCTTATTTGGTTTATATTTTCCTTAACTTACAATATTAATTCCAATCCTCAAATAAAATTAAATCAACTCTAGAATAGCTAAGTAACTTAAACCTTCACAATTGGATCTCTAGTGGAACGATATTCGGACTTCACCGTCTTATATTATAACTTGACACGTACACTTGTGGTAAACACTTAAACTGGCACATCAGTCAGTTCATTGGTTCTGCCATGGTCTGATAAAGTGCAATCCATTTGCATATTGATATAACAGCTACTACCCAAGCGTCTGTATCTGCTTTTTCCTCTCAATGCATGGTCTTTGACTCATGGGTCTCGCTTCTTTAATTCTCGCAGTAGCTTCTTCTCTTGTACTTGGATTATTTTGTATTTCTTTTCACTCTATCATGTGTTTAGAAAAGCATAACTCATAGTTTCTCAGGCATATACTTTTGTAAATAAGGTCAACGTATAGTAATACATATTACATAATTCAATTGCCAAAATCATGTGTTTAGCAACAAAGTTACTCTAATTATTCCAAATAATGAGTATAATAACTTGTATTTCTACAAGTTATCAGTATATCTTTAATTCATGTCAGAAATACATGTTTTTAGGCCTTATTTTAGTCGTGTTTCTTGGGAAATATGGTCTCTTGCATGTTAAAATTCTTAATATGTGTTAAATAGATTAAATAATAAAGAATAGGGCCTTATGGATGCTTAAAGTGTATTTTTGACATATTGAACATGTTTTAGAAGTTTTTACATTAATTTTTTTTGTCATTTTGCAAAAATAGCTATCAATGCACTAGTATCGCCAAAATGGGATGCACCCCATCAAAACCCTAAGTTCCAAGAACGTTGAACCAGTCGGCCACAATTGCAATTTACTCCGTCCTCAATCATTCTTCAACGTCGATTTGACTAGAAGCCTCCAAAATATTGATTTCGGCCCTACCTAACCTCCTTTGAAGCCTATAAAAAGGATTGAAGTTGTCCTTTCAAGGAGAACGTCCTCCACCCTAAATGTCATAGAATTATTTAACCTAATAAAAAAAATACTTTAGGGATCTTTTTAACTTATTTTTAAAAACTCATAAACTAGAAAGTTACATTTTGAAAACTTAGGGACTAAATACACCTATTCATAAGAATTTGCGAACTAAAAAAGTATACTTTGATAACCTCAAGACTAAACACACCTATTCTTCAAAAGTCAAGGTAATTTGAAGAATAATGCAATTTTAAAAAATAATGACAAAAATAGGGTGGTTTAGAAAGTAATGTGAAAAATAGGGTGGGTTAGAAACATATTTGGAAAATGGGGTAGTGAAATTGTGTACCAGGTATACGATTTCCCTTTGGACTGGTCAAACAACCAGTCACTTGCTGACTTGGCAGCTAACAGGTGGTGAGTCATGGACCTGGTCCACAGTTCTTTTTTTTTTTTTTTTAAAGAAATTAACTAATTAATTACCCACTTAAATGAAAACTTGTTTCTTGCTTGTGTTCTTATTCAATTATTGTATTAGTTTCATTGATTCTTAATTTCTGAAAATGTAATGGAAGATCATTAATGCATTTAATTAAAGATAAAAGTTAATACAAATCAAAAAATCTAAAATACAAGTCAAGTGCCACATGGTGATCTTCTTCGCGTATGTTGTCCACGACGAGGCACGGGAACTTCAAAATGTTGTTGATGGTGAATTACATCGTCAATATCCTGTTGGGTGACGACAGATGGAAATTCATCATATGCATAATACTTCTGTTGATGACTAGAACTAGATGCAATCTGCATGTACTCCCAATGACTGTCCAGGAGAAGGTGGAACTGGATTATGTAATATGTGAGATTCCTGGTCATCGGGTTGCTCTGGAACAACTTCGTTATGTTGTCTCTGTCGTCTACGACGAATACGTCTTCGACCAGTGTCAGCAACATTGAGTCTCCGTGTATGTTGAATGATATTTTCAACATTTATCATGTTTTGCTCACACATTGAACTCAACTCTGGTAAATCGTGTTGTAACGAGTAATTGTCCACGTCATGGACAAAATTATTCTGTATGATAAAACACACACATATATATGTATAAGTATAGAAGAATATTCTTAGCATATACATAATAAGATGTTTACCATGCACAGTCAGGTGTGATAAATCTTCTTGTTATAGAGTCGTACCAGGACAAGTAATCATTTGATACATCTGACTCATGTATTATTTCTCCTTGTGCACAGCAGTCATGACGTGCACGCCAAAAGGATATATATTATGCATGAATTTGACGTCAATTTTGGTCGTGTTTACCTCTCAGATCGATTTGGTGTAGTTGAGAGAGTGTATTACACAACGTCGATACCATTTGCCGCAGACCGAATTGTCTCAACATTCGATTTGGTTGATGCCACTTTACGATATGAAAGCATATAAGTGGGCTAACCGTCAACCAAATGTCTTGTCCATCATGACAATAATCAGGCAACAACAACATAATATCTAGTGTATATGAAGTACAATTGATTTGAAACCATGTACAAGCATAATTAGAACTAAAAAATATATGTAATATTCAGTTGTGTCTGCAACATATATATTATTACCTGATTCTACATCAAACGATCAAATATTAAGCGATATACCAGTAACATGTTTGTTGATTGTTCAGATGCAGCTAAGACATTGCTCCATCTATCACATAGATATAAAACAATTAAAATATGTTACTATTTACATTGACAAAAAAATAAATATATACATAAAATAATACCTGGCACTGAGTGGGCGTTCCATAAAATGCTCTAGAGGTTGTAATTGGACTTGTGGGACAATAATGTTAAATCTATCATAGGCTCATACTTGAAGTAGTATCAATGGGTCTGCTATATCCAAAGTTTGTGCATGACTAGCTCGACACAATTCTCTGTATAGTCATACAATACAAGCACCACCCCACGAGTAATTACCAACTCGCTCAAAACTGGCCGATAGTGGGAGAAACATTAAGTGCACCAGCATGTTGGACTTATCAGCAAACAGAAAGCCTCCGATAAGCTAGATGATATATGCTCGTGCATATCTCTGTATACTGACGTCATCGGCATTAGGAGACAATTTAGTAAACTAAAAAGCTAACCATGGGAGACTCAACCTTGAGCCTTTCAGGTCAAGTGGTCGAACGCCTAAATAATCCTCACAAACTTATTTCCAATCATGTTGCAACGATCCAGTCACAGGTTTTCCGTCCACTAGTAGTCCAAATTGGACTGCAATGTCCTATAGCGTAATTGTGCATTCCCCACCAAGCATATGAAATGTGTGGGTCTCCGGTCTTCATCGCTCTACTATAGCAATAATGAGGTGTCAGTCTAACTATATGAATCCAATTTGTGCAACCCCAATAAAACCGGCCTATCTTAGATAAGACACTATACGTTGATCAAAAGGTATAGTATGCTGAGAAAACGCCTCTCATATCCAGCAACATAGCACCATGGTGGATGCATTATCCCATACCGTCTGTGATCAATGAGTATTTTGAAAATATAGCTGAATATGTAATTTTTCCTATTTTAAAAAGAAAAAAAAAACTATAAGCCAACTTACCCACCCGCTAGCTAGTTAATTAATTACCCATAAACAAGACCATTAGTTAGTTATAAAATTAGACGCAAGCTACACATATAATCTAATTAAACAAGTCTAATTACAAAATTATCTTAAACTTTCATTTTTTCATGAATAACCTAATGAGATGAAATATTAAACAAAAATATGGCACAAATGTCCATATCACCCTCCACAAATTTTAGAAATTTTGAAAAATAATAATAAGAAAATATAAAAATAAGAAAAGATACATGTGGAAAAGAAAATATACCATATTCACACACATTAAATGGTTTTTTCTAAAATTATTTTATTTTAAAAATCAGATCTTTGAAAAAATATACCATATTCACTCGTATTTAATGGTTTTTTTTTCTAAAACTCGCACATGAAAGTCATGTGGGCTATAAACATAGTATATATGAGGTTAATTTGTACATTTTATTTTCAATTTCACATATAAGGGTTTATTTTAAATAATCTGAAAATGTCAAATATTTTAGTATAATACACGTGTATATATGACAAAGTATATTGGATATATATATCTTAATAGAAACGAGACTAAAATTCAAATATGCAGTATATATTATATAACAATCCTAAGTTTGTATTTATTCTAAATATATTTGGAATTAACCTTGTATATATTTGAAATAAACATCGTATACATATATAAGAACCGAACAAAGATGATAAGAATATTTGTAACCGTAATTCTGCAATAAATACAATCCTCCGAAATTAGAGATTCTCAATTTTAGGCCAAAATTGAAAATCTGTAAAAATGAAAATGTGACAAATCTGTAACTAAATGGAAAAAAAATATATATATCCTTCAAAAACAATATCCAAAATTTGTAAAAGCAAAAAAAACAAAATAGACAAGTTTGTAATGATTGAAAAAAATATATCTTTTATAAATAAAAACTAATTTTTTAATTATAAAATAATACAAAAATTAAATATGAGAGAAAATGTAACTATCAAATTCCTTAATATATATCATATTAGTTAATAAATAAAATAAAAAAATCATTAAATGAGAACTCAAATTTAATGATGATATATAATGTAATCAATGTTTATTCTAAAAATAAAATTTCTAAGTAATTAATATGGATTAAATTTTTTTAATATTTTAATTGTAAAATAATACAAAAATTAAATATGAGAAATAATGTAACAAAATGTTAAGATTGTCTCCAAATTATGCAAAAAACTAGTATTGAAATATAATGAAAGTTCAAAATATTTGTGAAATATAGGTCAATTTCCTAAATCTTTCTTTTTTAAAATTGTTAGAAAGTTATTTTGGAATTAATAGAAAATGTGGAATTTTTTTTTTTTTTTTTAATGGTGAAAATGTGGAAACTTAAATATGCTGAAAGGGCAATAGTGATAAATTGAAGTAAGATTAGGCATGATTGTATGGTGAAAATGTGGAAACTTAAATATGCTGAAAGGGCAATAGTGATAAATTGAAGTAAGATTAGGCATGATTGTCATAACCTACCAAGAAAATAAATAAATAAAGACCAATCCACTCTTTTTTTCGTGATTAATGGGTTAATATGTAAATTTCCTCGTATAGTTAATAATTATTAATCTTTTTTGTTACATTCATGAGAATTGAAGAGTATGATGGCCAAAAAATTTGAAAATAGAAATTTAAAAAAAAAGAAAAAAAAGCTAATTAAAACATAGTTGTATTTCATATTTCATATATGAAAATATGTGTGAAAAATTATCTTAAATGACAAAACTGCTGAAAATATTTATAACTAATAGAAAATATATCATCTATCTGCTATGGACTACAATAGATCATGATAGACTACTATCTGTGTCTATCATGACAACTACTATCTGTGTCTATCATGAAACATAAAATAGTTTATCGCAGATACACAGTAAAACTTTGCTATATTTGTAAATATTTTGGTTCCTTTTGCTATAGTTGAAAAGACCCCTATATGTGTTTAATAGCAAATTTAGAAATTGGATTCTAATTTAAACAATTGTTTAAAATATGTTTGATACTATATATTTATAAATCATAAAACTAATTACAGTTAACCACTAATATTCAATTGACAATAAACTATTACTAATTTATTTATGAATATGATTTAATGTCAAAAAAATTATATAATTATTATTTTGTAATATTATATAATATATAATTTATAATATTACATATTATTTTTTAAAAAAAAATAATTGAGTTTGTAACCTGACATATTGTATTTTTAAATGTTTTTGCCTTTATTTTACCTAATTCTATCTTTTAAAATTTGGAATTCAATATCTGGGTACAATGAAAACATGTTATCTTTTAGAATGTGCATTGTGTCAATACAGAATTCGAAAACAATTTTCAGAAACAGAATATTGATTGTCTACCATACATACATTTATTAAACTGTGGATCCGAAAAATATAACACAAGATTTGAATTCTCTACTAAAGAGACCATCTCAGTAAACAATGAGAAAGAAAAATAAGAGCTTTTATTCTATTCCAAGTCCTTGTGTCACTATAGAATTCATATAATAGTTCATCAAATTGAGATAGAAAATTTGTTACTTCTTAGCAATAGTTTTCTTATTTTAAGTCTGTTAATTTTTTTTTCTTTTAATACAAGTTCAAAATCATATAATCGATAACACATTTCAAACAATTGAGCTAACCTTTGTTTTGACAATTTAGTTAATTCTTACAAACTTGAATTTTGTCATTTTTAACTAATAGTTTATAATATCTCTTATTTATTTATTTTTTTTTTTCGATATCTATATAGTACCTATGTTTACAATATGCTAATATGCCATGCCTTTACTCCCTTTCTAATCTAGGAATAAAAGAACCAACAATTACATTTCTTGGAACTCATTTTAAGTGAAGCTTCCAAATCTTATGTCGAATAATGCAAGATAAGCAATTGTTTTGCTTCCATAGGGTATAGAATCAAGTTCAATTTCATCTATACTCCACAGGTTAGTTCTTTTTTCCAATATTCACTTCACAGAATTACAATGGGTTTTAGGGTTAATAATTAAGTATATAATTGCAAATATAGCAAAATCTATCAATAATAAACTCTATCGTTGATCGTTGATAGACGTTTCTTAGTGATATGGTCTGTCACTAATAGACTTTTCTTAGTGATATGGTCTATCACTAATAGGCTGTAAGAGAAGATTTAAATTATGCTATATTTGCAAGTCCTTTTGTATTATGTTATATTTGCTAATATTTTGAGTGTGATTGCTATATTTGCAAGTGTCTTATTCATATTATGTTTTCCTTTTGTTACTCTCTTGAATTCAATAATGGCTTCGATTTTCAATTTATATTTTGACATATGTATTTTTGTAAAAAGAATTTTCTTAAAATTTTGTAATTCGAATTGTGAAAAGACTAAAAACAAGCGAATTTTAAATTTGAAAATTTAAAATTTAAAATGCAAAAAAACAATTAAAATTTTTTTTTGACAACTTTACTATGTTATGAAGTAAACTCAATTTATTTTCATAAAAGAGTACAACATAACTTATTATAAATTATAATCATATAATAATGTAAAATGATAAAATGCATAAACTAACTAATAATTATTTTTTTCCTTGAAACCATTTTTTGAAAGTTTTATATTTAGATTACTAGCCAAATAGATCTTTAACTCTTTAAGTACTCATCCAACACAAGTTTTTATTGTCTTCTATATAAATGAGACTTGTGGACATGGGAGATGAGTAATAAAAACATATCATAATTAGTTGATAAAATATTAATTAATCTATCTAATTATTTTTAATTAATTGTTAACATCATTATATTATTTAAACCAATACATCTATAATAACTATATTGTATAAATTAACTATATTCAATTTGAATTTTTATTATTGATCTAATTATTTACTATCAATAGTTCAATTAAGCTAACCTTATTTTAGAATTTTCATTATTCCTTTTGATTAACATTTTAATGTAGAAAAATCTCAATTTTAATTCTAATTTTAACTAATAAAATTTGTAAAATAAACACGATTTTAATTTTGAGAGAGTAATTTTACATATATATCTCCATATTGGACTTCTTCATACATTTGATATCCACACCCATAAAACAAAAATCATAATCTAAAAGGGTGGAAGAGTAAAGGGAGGAAAAAAAAATCAATCACTATAGGCTTTTAGCATTGTTAGGGACCACACTTTTGTTAAATATCACTCTCCCTTTGAGAAGAATACCTATTAGTTACCATTACCAAAAGCCTTAGCTACTTTTTGCCACCTTTTCTAAAGTTAAAAAGCTGATGACTCAATGGTCTATTACCACAATCAACTCTAACCTTTTCCTTCGCATATTAATTGTCCTCAAATGGTACCTAATCTCCCATTTAACTTTTTGGATTTTTCAAGTATAATAAGGTGGAAAGATTTAAACCACAAGCTTCTTAATCACCAATACGTAGGTATGTCAATTAAACTATGGTCGCTTTTGCAATTCCGCAATTGAACTTAGGGGTCGCTTGTTTTTTGAGAAGATAGATAATCTGAATCTTTAGAAACCCAATATGTAAAATGAAGATGCCCTCAACACAGGAGTCCAAAAAATTCATATTTCAAAAAGGCATTTAAAACTCTCGAAATATCGTCCGTAAATGCATCCTAGAATACCCAAGAATCTCCAAATATCAAGGCATCTTACCGCAAAACAAATGTAGTAATCTAAATGTCTACTCCATGAAGATCTTAAATTCCCACGAAACAAACGACTAAAGTCCCATATCTAAATTTTTATCTCAACGTTGTTCTTACCTTTAATTCTTTGTCACATACCCGACCATACACTTTCATTATCATACATTGTATGCATATATCTCCATATCCTTCCCAAATATAAACTATGTTAAAGAATAGAATTAATAAATTTTTAAATGTAGTATAGATTTAGTTTAATGGTAGTTCAAATTTATATGTCATTTCCTCTACCATGAATATTGATAGTCATTTTGTTGATTTATTGGATAAAATATATCCAAGCTTATACAATCAAACATTCATATGATAACTTTTGCTAGGTTTTGTGATTTGGTTTAATTCTAAAACGAACCATGATTAGGTATTCCCCTTCTTTTACACACCGAAAAAATATATATAAAAATTATTTTTTTAATAAGAAAATGACGCGACAATTTTTCATTTGACAATTGCAGCCCAAGCAGCGCTTAACTATTTTCCTCCTAAAACTATCACATATTAAAAATTAATACAAAATAAGATTTTGACAACATAAACATAACTTGTTGAGTCAAACAAAATGCATACGTTTGATCGACCTATCAACAGATTGTAATATTAGATGTACAATAAACCTTATACTTCGATGAATCATTCAGAACCAAGGAAGGAAATGAAATTGTATAGGAATCAAATTTATAATCATCGAAAGGAGAGTTAACATTTTTATCATTTTAATTTGAGATTCCATGCTCTAGTACCAGTGAAGAATATGAGACTTTATTGATAGGGTTGTCATTATCAAAAAACATATTTCAAAATTATTCTAAATCTCTTTAAAAAAATGCCCCATCTCGAAACAGTTTCATTTAAATTAATCAAAGATTTTATAGAACACAATGATGGAAGTGAAATATCTCTTCAATGTGTTAAAACATGAGGGCATGCCTGAAATCATTTATCTAAGAACAGAAACAATTGAGAGAAAAGAAGAATTGTACATAGAAAGAAACAACATTTTTTTTCTTCTAAGTTAGGATTGGCAGGCACAAAGCACTTTGCCATGCTATAAAAGGGCAGCATGTGAAACTCTTCCTACAAAAGCCAATTTCAGGGAGAGGCATACGTGATAAACAGAAATCTCATACACAATAACAGAAGAGAAGCAAACATGAAAAGTGATGGACAAACCAGAATAGTACATTAGTAACCAGCAAACACGTTCTGACGCATTCAACAAATTATTTCCGTACTTGAAGAAAGCCCCGACTCAAAATCGACAACATTTAAAACTAGGAAGGTTCCTAAAGATTCCAGCTGAGTCATAACAAAATAGTGCATAATAACCAACCCCTCCTCTTTCACAACTGAAAGTAAAGGGGCTGATGATTTCATGTTCAAAGAGTGTAATCATCCAAACCAAACATATGGGAATTTGAAACCCACACCATCATCCAGTTCAGGTAATGTAGATTCTTACCCGCACCAAAAAGTCTTCAGAGACAACTTGCCAAGCAGCACAATAGTATCACCTGCCTTCGGACGATAGTAAAAGCAATTTCTGACAGCTAGACTCGACAGTTAAGTAGATTACTGAGTACACCATCTTATCCCACCAATCAATCCCTTGAGACAAGCCCCAAAACCGATGAACTTAAGAAGACCTTCTAACCACCCAAACCAACCTGACAAGGCAATTTGCTTCCATACGAACAGCTCATCGAACAATGTTCCCAATTTTCTCTTCCTCCTTTTGCTGGAGAGCTCGGCCATTTCGCTACAAAAACACAATGCAGTATATGTAAAATAAAATGACCTTACACCTAACCGCCCAAGTTTTGTGTACACACAAAAGCCGACAAGATAACACAAAGTCAAAATAGATAACTTACACCAACGTATCAGTCCCCTATGCATTGAGTAAAAGTCCGATGAAATTATGATAAAGCTACCCCCCATTACCCAAATTTTAATTTGCTGGTACAATTTTCTTTTCCTCTTTTGTTTTTGTAAGGAACCAAGCTTTCATTGAGTAAAAGGAAAGAAAATACAAGGACATACCACAAAAAAAGCTTGAAAAAAATCAGATTGATCTGTCATTACTCCGAAGGTACACAAGTTCTCATAACTTTCTAATTTATCATCTGAAGACTGCACTTTTCACGGCAGTACAGTGGAAAACTAGTTTCATTATTATTTTTTCTTTTTAGTTCTTTCCTTCAAACTAAGGAGAGAAATTAAAAATAAAAAATAAAACTGATGTGCAGAAGGGAGAGAGAAGAATGCAGAACCAACTAGCCTAAGGAACTAAAACATACTGAAAAGAAGGAAGTGAGAAAGCAATCCGAGATGCATATCAACTACAAAGTGGAAGATATGGGACGAGAAGTACCTGTATGGTCGCAAGTGCCTGCTCAAATCCAATGCCAGAAATGCTCCAATAAATTTTTCAACAAGCAGCAAAGGTGGAGTTCAATTCGGCACCAGGATGGTACAATCACCATTATCATTCCCGAGGACCTCAAGAATCAAGGAAATAAGTTAAGACAAAACTCTTTTTCATAAACTTATTTCACTTAAATAATCACCAAAGTTCAACAATCAGAGTAGATAACTGGCCATACCATCTATACTCTCATACTGACATCACATGAAGTAACGACCTGTCCATATAGACTGTCCTGGATATTGCTCAGGCAGCGAAGTAAAGAGTTGGTTACCACCATTCACAAGCTGTTGATGTGGCTGCAGATGCTGTTCGTTGTGTTGTTTCAGCTGCTCAAGCACCTGAAAATCAGGCCAGCCTTTCTGTTTTCCTATTGGAGACTGCACATTTGGAACTTGTTTTCCAGGAAAAGGGAAGCTGCTGATCGTTGCACTCAACATATTACTAACACCAATTTGCTGAGCATTCATATGAGATGTGAGGTGCACAGCATTAGCAGAGTCTTTTGTAGAAGAGGGCAGCTGATATCCATCCAACCAGCTATAATCATCCATGATCTGATTCTCACTTCTAAACTCTGAACCAGGAAGGGATTCATTAGCATGCTTAGTTGGAACGTGGTTGAATCCTGGAGGAGGTCCAAGATGCCTAACTGGTCGACCAACTGGGTTTTTTCTCAACCCTGTTTGAAGGCTAGAAAATGAACCTGTAGTCATTGGGTCAATAATGCCTCCAAACGAGGCAGGAACATCATTCCTAGATTGTACAAGAGCTCCTATGGGCTTTTTGTCACCGTAAAAAACATCATTATTCATGCTAACAGCTTGCTTGATAGGCATCGAGTGAGCTGCAGGATTAAACATGCTTATATCACTCTGAAGATCAGGTTTCATCCCCTGCCCATTCTCCAATAACCTCAAACTTTGCAAGCTGTCAACAAGACAAGCTTCCTGTTCAAGTGGCCATTTGGAAGCATTCGCCTGAATTGTTTGCCAATGGAGAGTGTTAATATTAGCAGCAGTAACAGGTGCTTGAGAAGTTGACTCAAAATTATTTGACTGGTAAACATCATCAGAAGAGGTTGTCACACCACCATAGGAGGATCTTAGATCATCTCCAGAAGAATTTCTTCCAAGCTGCAAACCCTCATAACCTGACCGAAATGACTCAGCAATTTCAATTCGCTTCTCAGCAACTAGAGGCTTGAAGACAATTACTTCATCCTCCTCTTCCCCTTCCAAAACTAGCTGTGAACTTGGCTTACCAACTGCCAAATTGTTTGTTTTCTCTACTTGAGTTTCTTGAATTGCATTGCCTGTACTAGGAATCATGCTAGAAGACGATGGAATGACGAAATCATTTGGCACTTGAGGTTCAACACCAGTACCAAACCTTTTCATCTTTGAATTGTAGTATATCGGCTCTCTATCAATCTTGACCACGTTTGCTAAAGCCTTCCCTGCAGCCAGAATCCTTTTAATGCGAGCAACCTTCTCTTTATTGCCATCATTTCCAGAATGCTTCCTTGAAAAATCCAATATTGTCTGTGCAGGAAGAAGTGGCAAGAATCCCCTTAATTCAAGATCCTCCCATAATGCAAGCCGATTTTCAGTTTCGCCCTCTTCATATTTACTGAGGTTAAAAAAGCAAGTTTCATCCTCGTCATCATCTAAAGACACAGAACCACTTGACAAAAGCTTATTGAAGAAGGAGATGCAAAGGTTCCAAAATTTTGATCTAGCAGTTGCCTGTTTATCATCCACTTCACTGCTCGCTGCAATTTCTGGGCAACATGCCAACCATTCAACTAGAACTAGAAGGCCGGGGAGAAAAAAACTTGACAAAGGATCGCGTAACTGGGAACATCTATCTAAAATAGAGCCCATCAATTCAAAGACTGCAATATGTGCATTCTGGATCAACACAGCCCGTTGTACAATTTCTGAGTATGTCTGACCTTCAGTTTCTTTAGTCACATTGTGAACGGTGAATATAAGAATGGCAACAATTCTAACTATGATGAGACTGTTCTCAGCAACATCCGTTCCAAAAAGCAGTTCCTCTTCAGGTCCGGAAGACAAAAGTTCGGAGAAACTACTACTAACCAATGAGAGAACCTCTGCAAAGGTCTCTAGGCTGAAGGAGAAGAAGAATAAGATTCAGAGATATATACCCGCCCAGAAAAAATAAAAAAGTAAGGAGGGAGGGAAACAAGTAAATAGTCAAAATAATTACCTCGTGCGTGTGAAAAGAATTCCATTTAGACGAACAAATCTAATGCAGAAGGTTTTAAAAGGATCTTGTGGAGATAACACACTCTCCTTTGGGGGTTCAATACTAGAATCTTTAGTTGCAAGCTTTACTTCTCCCTTTCGTCCTTTTCCACTAAATCGAATAGGTGATTCCTTCTTCAGAGAAGTTTTAGCAGTCCCTAAGAGCTGAGAATGGCACTGACGGTTCTGCAAAAGAAATAGGGAACAAACAATAGCTCCGTTAGTTCAGCATCAATATTGAACTAAATGTCTAGAACCAGTAATAAGAAAACTTAAGTGACAAACATCTACACGGTTGTCTACATCCAAGTGATGTAAAAACTAAAAGAAACAAAAGGAAAAAGAAAAACAAACAATTGGTTTTTTTATGGGAAACAGAGACATTTCATTGATATATGATGAAATTACATCACAAAAATGGGGGGAAAAGGAGAGGGAGAGGATTCAATCCAATGGAATAACACCTCAAGACTTCAACGAAGTTAATACAGTAATTTGCAAGGCAAATACTAAAATACCATGACTTGTTGGTTGTAAAAGTTCAGAAGCAGAAAGAGTCATTAAGGAATTGAACATACATAATCATAACAGATTACTAATTCTACTTAAACAGTCAGCCTTGAGTTTCAAATAGTAATGCAATATGATATATAGTAGCATTTTAAAAATTATATCCATGTAATGAGCAAGAGAAAGACGAGAGAAAATACATAAGATAGACTGCCGTAGGTGTCATATTAATGGCAAATACCTTCTCAAATGCAACAATCAAATTCTCTCTGGCAGTAGAAAATGGAGAATCAACAGCCAAACTACGGAAATATCGATAAACAGCAACCAACTCGTCTCCTGAGTATGAAGCTAATATAGCAAGCTGAAAGATGGAAACACTTCAACATAAGTGAAAAGCTCAGAATGAAGATGAGAAGCAGATAAAGTAGAAGGCAAACAAAAAAAGTAATATAAGAAATCAAAATAAAGGATTAATATTCAAAATATTTGATAATGACCTGATGATGAGGATTGCCACTTGATGGCCAAAGTGACGCTGCTTGCAGGTAGTAACTTGAAGCTGCAGCATACTCCCGATTTTTTGAATCGCCTTCCCCATATAACCCTTTGTAGCGAGCAAGATCACCCAAGTATATCAAACAACGATGACAAGAAATGAGACCTTTCTTCATGTCAGCAGACTTCTTTCCATCTTTATCTGTAGCCATACGGTTGTCTGCATCCTCCGAGAAGAAACCCAAAGGGAGCCCATATTTTGCTCTGATTTTCAATATTAAATCATGGTAAAATCCAGTAGCTTCGGAAAGAAGTGTTTTGAACTGCAACCTTATTTTTGAAACTTTTTCAGGCCTTGTAGGCAAGCCTTGAGAATTATTAGAACCAGGAGTTAAAGCATTACTGTAATGTCCCCTCAACTCCTCAATTCGCTTGTAATGCAACTGCCACAGAGCATATTCAATATTGTGCTGTTCAGAAAAAGCATAATCCTCGAGGATTATTGCTTCATAATTTTCACGTATTTGTTGCCATGCATTTGGATCTGAAGGAATTCGAGCCTGGATTGACCTTCTACGTCGATTTTCCAACTCAATATTCTGTAAAGAGATAGAAACCAGACTATTGATAAATTTAAAATCACACATAGCACATATTCTATTAGAGATCCATAGCATTCAAGTTATCTTTTTTTTTATATCCATGAGTTTCCGAGTTAGTTTACGCGCACCTCGACTAATCTCACAGGCCAACCCGCTTGACCCTTCAACATTTGAGCGTCAAGGAAATTCGTAGGATATTAAATCCTAGGTAAATGGCCACCGAATTGAACTCATGACCTCTTAGCCATTTATTTAGCCATTTATTAAGATTGTCTCCTTCTTCTACCACTAGGCCAACCCATGATACGCATCCAAGTTATCTTAAAAGGCACAAAACTCATCTCATTCTGATCTCCACACTACCAAGAGTTTGCTTTACCGCTTATAATGGTTAAATCATGAGCCACATTTTATGCTAACAAAATTACATATAAGAAGTAAAAAAACAGTTTTGAAAAGAAAACAAAAGGAAGAAAACAAACTACCTTTTCATAAAGGCGTTGAGCACGCTCCCACGATGAAGAAGCAGAAGCAGACATTTTAGCCATCTGTATATTTATCTTCCATCAATTATATTCAAATTCTTCATAGCACATACAGCTGCAGGAAATTCTTAACCCATCAGCATATTGAACAACAGAAGTGCATAGAAAAGAAAATAGTGAAGGAAAGGCATAACGCCATCTACAGAAAATTATAACTTTGTAAAAAAATCAAATAATAACTAATCACTATAAACAAAATATATACTTAAAACTAATACTTTTAAAGAAGAAACAAGATCTGTTACAGACTTCCACAAATACTTTTAAAAAGACCACTTCCAAAGGGAACTACCCATCACTGACGGTATTTAGAATCAAGTAAAAAAATTGAAGATATCTAAAAAAATATATCACAACAAGATGAAGTCAAAAATTGCCAAGAAAGATCCGAAATACAATTGCATATCAGATCAAATCAAATAGAAAAGCAGCCAAATCAATAGTCTGTGCACTAAAAATAATATGAAGATAACAATGCTAGCAATTAACACAAGTAATTTATTTATAACTCTGTCACCTTAAATTGTATTTAGTAACTTTGTTGAAATTACCCAATCATCACAATACAATTTCTAACTCAGAATTGGACATATAATATATGTTTTCCTTTTTCCATTGCTAAGGGGGAAGATGACAAGTTCTCTGCTGTTCAGCCTAAAATATTTTAAGTTCCAAAAGGTGAGGGAAAACCCACAAGGTGCACAACTGCATCAACTTAATTAACCTAAATATGACCACCCGGCCTGTTACTAATATTCCTCTATAAATTTCCAGAATCCATCAAAATCACTTTCCTCAAAGAGGATTTCACAGTTCAACATGTAGTCATCAGTATACTCAAAAATTCATCCATATTTATGAACAAGTTAGTAAGAATCTTGAAATTATTATTCTATTCGAATCTTATCTTTAAAATCACAGAAGAAAAAACAGCAAGCAGACTTCATCTAATAAACATGATCCGACAACTCTGTTCTTCCACACCTTCCCATAAATTAAAAAAGAATTACATCGTTACATGAAGTCTTATCAACACGCTCAACAGAAAACCAAAGGCTTGCTTCTAAAGAGAAGCCACAGAGCTACGCTTTCAATAAAACACAAAATATTCAATCCAAGCAAATGCATAAAATAGACAGTAGAATCGAAATAAGATTCAAAACCCTTCCAGACCCATGCAAAATCCAATTGGTCTAAACCCTAACCAAATAATATTCAATTCTCATTCACCGGAACAAGAAAATTCACCGGCCGATAGTCGTCTACACCAAAAAGAAATCCCTACGCCCCAGAGAAACCCAATTAAAATTCCCAAACAATGCAAACTTTTCCCATCAAACAATCATGACACAATACGTAAAATCACCCCGTGTTGACCTCCAAATTCCAGCTTGACTTAATTCAGAATTCAATTCCAGGAGCCCAAAGGAAGAAAACCCAGAAAACACCCATCAAGCCCAATCTAGAAAACCTCGAAAAAAAAAAAAGGGGTCAACCAAAACGAAGACAGTAGAGAAAACAAATGGAAAAACGAGAAAAAGGGAAAAGAAACCCAGATCTAGAAAACCCACAAAGAATTTGGCGATGAGAATCAATTACCTCGAGAATCCCAAACAAAGAAAACCCCCAACAAAAGAAAAGGGGCGGAAATCAAGAAAAACAAAAGGAAATTAGCAATGGAAAGAACTTGAAAGTACCTGAGGAGGGCGATCGGTTTGAGGATCAAACTGGAATTGAGCAAAGAGGAAGAAGACGAAGAAGATGGATTTAGGGTTGGAAGAAGGGGAGAAAAGGGGTGGGTTTGAAGAGGATGAGATTGGGTTTGGTTTGGTTTGGGAGATTTTACGAATTTTTCTTTCCCTTTTTTCTGTGTGTTTTCTTTTCTTTTCTTTTCTTTTTCAATGTGTTCTCGTCCTTTTCTTTGTTTCCTTGTACCACCCTATTTCCTTCAACCATCTACCAAAACGACGCCGTTTTCTTCAATTTTTTCTTTTTTTTTTTTTTTTTTTTTNGTGTGAGGGTTTAGAATAGAATCTTATCCAAATTCAATTTTATAATGTAATGTATAACGGTTTATTAGATTCAAGAAAGTATAATTTCCTGTTTTTATATTATTAAAAAAATAATTAGTTTCAACTCTTTTTTTTTAGGAAAAAAAAAAATCTCTCTTTTTATGGTGTTAACTGTAGATTAGATACGTATATTTTTATTTTAAGAAGATTTGTTTTAGGATTTTTTTTTTTTTTTTGAAGTTTATATTTTTCAAATAAAATTCGAAATTTTCTTTTAAATTAATATAGGCAATTATAGAAAGTAACTTTGGAAAAATCAATTCAATAAATAAATATGTATATGTTGAAAAATCAATTCAAAATTGGCTTACTCAGCCAATATTTCTTTTTCTTTATAAATGGCATGGTGGCTTATTTGGTGGCAGAAGCTTTTGATTTTTAGTTTCTTTGAAAAATTCTCAATTTATTTCAAAATTAATTTTTTGTGAACTTTTTGATTGGGTAATTTATTTACAAATGTAAATTCTTTAAATTTTAAATTTTGTTCAACACATTATAAGCTCAATTCCCAAAGAATAGTATTTAAATTTCATATTTTATTTCTACACAAAAATAAATATTTTATTTATAGAAAATCTATATAATTGTTGGACTTGCTAATGTGTTTTAATTTTAATAAGCATCATACATTTAAAATATAATTTCCAATTAACTTTATTTAACAAACTTACAAATCTTATAGATTTCAATCTTCCTTTATTTGTTTATCAAATTTGTTTTGCAAACTTAACAACTTTTTTTAGATTTCGAATTTTCTTTATGTGTCATCAAAACTGTTTTGCAAATCCAAACTTAACAAAATTTTAGATGATTTTTATAATGTGTCAAATTTGTTTTACAAACTCAACAACTTTTTAGATTTCAATCTTTCTGTGTCATCAAATTTGTTGTACAACTTAACAACCTCTTTGAATTTGATCTTTTTTCTCGCTTGTCATAAATTTTGTTTTGCAAAATTAACAAACTTTTAGATTTCCATCATCTTCTTTTTATTTGTAATCAACTTTGTTATAAAACTAATCAACTTTTTAAATTTCAATCTTCCTTTATTTGTAGGTAGGTGAGTTTAGATCCAATGAAGCAAAGTATTGGACTGTGTATTCGAAATGCTTATTTTTATTGATACTTGTGACACACTTGCCTATGTAATCTTTATTAATTTAGATGGTCAAAAAGGAATATATATATATAGAGAGAGAGAGATATTTGAAAGGAAAAAGGAACTTCTCTTTAATCTATGTAAAGCACATAATAAATTCAAATCAAGATATTAAATAGTAGGAAATTAATAAAAACTATATATATATATATATATATTTAAGCGAATTAATTCAAAATTTTGATTTTCAACTTATGAATATGTTGGTTTCACTGAGTTTGTAACCATAGGCAAGTTAATGTAGGTACTCGCTTAGATTAAATCTTGAAAGATACCTAGGGTTCACTTGGATTGATTTAAGAAAAAAATAATTTTTTCAAAAAATTAGTTTTAACTCTTGATGAAAACTCCTCACTCCAATTTTTTTCACAATGACTTATTTTCTAAATTAAACAGATAAAAATACATTCCAAACAAACCCTTATACAATTATAATTTTGCTTTAAACTCCCTAAATTAGTTTTTCAGATAAATTATTTTGAAAGGAACTTTTGTAATTTTTGTACAAGGCTTCTTGCATATTTTTTTTAACAATTCTCTTACTTTGAAGGAGTGCATGTTAGTTACCACAAAAGTAAACTCACTAGGGCAAATCTTGCATAAGCTTTCAATATATCAATATTTATTGGGATGTTTTCAAAAATAGAAAAATCTATAAATTTTACTATATTTGAAAATAGTTTGATATTTTTTTTTATTTATAACAATTTTACATATTTGGGGATTTGTTACACAAAACACAAACTCCAAACAGTAATTAAAAAGTAATAGGTAAATGAAAATCGTAAGTCCAAAGATTAAACATTTTCTAATACGTTCTTCATAAAATGTTACAATTTTAACTTTGAGTAATTGCTCTAATACAATGGTACAAGTGCAAACAATAATTAGGCAATGATATTGTAAACATAAGTAACCTCCAAAGATGTTCCAATCTTCATTGAGGATTGAAATGAAATATTTTTCAGAAAAACAAAAATAAATAAATAATGGCAGCCTATGTATGTGTGGAGTAACTCTGTTGACATTTCAAGCAAAACTGAAAGATAAATTTGACGCCATATCTTAAAACTTCTGTCGTTTCATGAATTCAACAATTACAGGAATGGGGTCAAACCATTCAGGCATCCACTACTGATAGGATAATTGATAAAAACACTACTGATAGGATAATTGATATTTTATTCATTAAACTATACTCAGATTGACACCTAAAATTGGAAAATGGAATAAGGGAACTCTAAAGCTTCTTTCAGAATAATCAGAATAGTCTCATCAATATATGGAAAATGGAAGATTTTCCTTGACACTCAAAAAGGGATAAAATTTCCAATCTCAGGAACTAAATATATATCATATATGTTCAGTGGCAAAGCCTTAAACTACTATTGTTACAACACTGACCCACCTTCGCTTAGTCTAATCCTCAATAAAATCAAAGCAAAATAAGTGAAGTAGAAGATACAACCAACCAAAGTCCTCATTGAAGAAGGAAAAAGAAAAAAGAAAGAGGGGGAAAAAGAAAGGAAGAAAGGAAATTAAAGATGGCATCCCCATGAAAGACCAAACTTAAATATTAGAAAGGCACACACAATGAACTTGCTTACATTAGAGGTGTAGGAGGAGGATATACAACAAATGGACGATTGGAATTAATTATGGATATAGAAACTTGCCTGCTCCGTGTTGTTTGTTATTTCCACGGCGGAGATGGTGGTTGTTTATAGATGAAGTCTTGCGAGGATGATGCGCCATAATTTAAATCAAGATTGTGGAGCTGCTCCATCAACTGAGAACGTCTCTCCTTGAAGAAATCGAGGCGTGTTGTTAATTCTACCAATGTTGAGGAAGGAACTGTTGAGTGTCTTGTGTAATCCAAAACCTGGAAACAAAGATTAAATTTCCATGTAAATGATATTCAAGACCTAAGACATTCAGTTCAGGTTTTAAGCAATGGGTGTGTTTGGGAAGAGGAGCGGGAGAGAAGACAGATGTATTTACCTCTCCTGCTTTTGAAGTAGAAGGCAAAGAAGCAGAATCAACAGCGAGTTCATCCACAGACACGCTAGTCGAAACCTCGGTGCTTTTAGAGTCACTTGGGCTTAATGAATCCATAAATAGCTTCCGTGGAGTTGGTTTATTACTATTTGCAGATCCTAATACTTGCCCTTTAATATTTCTCCAATCACTTCCCATCAAACCTTCCTGTGTACCAAAGATAGAAACAGAGTTCAGTTTAATTTATAAGACGAGGAAGGCAAAGGTGAAATAAAATGAGAAATGACTTGTTAAAGCCTCGTTGATAACCATTTGGTTTTTAGTTTTTAGTTTTTGAAAATTAAGCCTATAAACACCTCTTTCACTTCTATATTTCTTGCTTTGTTATTTACATTTTGCCAATGTTTTAAAAAACCAAGCCAAGTTTTGAAAACTAAAGAAAATAGTTTTGAAAAACTTATTTTTGTTTTGGAATTTTGCTAATAATTCAACTCTTCTCCTTAAGAAATATGCAAACTATCCTAAAAAATTGAGAGAAAATTAATTATCAAAAACCAAATGATTACCAAATGGAGCTTAAGTTGGAGATCAATTAGAGCTAGACAACAGCTTAGGAATTTTGCTAATAATTCAACTCTTCCACTCCCAATGGAAATCAGAAATGGAAATATATCTTAGCAATTATCTACCTAGTGATAAAGCTAGACAGCCAGCTACCATATAGTTAGTCTACCGATTAGATGAAAAGAGTAAATTATGAAACCAAAAGCCTTTGTAGTGGGCCGGTGGCTACCTATATTACCCACATTGAATTTTTTTTTTCTCTTTTCTTTTTTAATACCATTCTAGTTCTTGTACTTGGGTTCCATTACATTATAGTCAATATACTCTCAATTGTCTAAAATTTAATTTCTATACTTTCAATAAATTTTAAATTTAGTCATGAAATTGATTTTTATCGACATTGGTTAAATAATAATAGTAATTTTCATAAAATAAAAAAAATTAAGTATAAATAAATGAACAAAACGTAGACACCATGTGAATATATTTTTAAAAAATCGTAAAGGGAATGCTAATACAAACTAAATTTCTTTTCTTTTGAGAAAATCAATAATAAACCTAAATTTATTGAAAGTACAAAGACTAAATTTGGATATTTGAAAGTATTGGGATTAAATGGAACAAAATCCAAGGACAAATGATACTTTTAACCTTTCTTTTTAAACTGAAACCGTTTTCCCATACTACATTCACATGCTAAGAAAACTCTAGGTGTATTCTTTTATTGGAAATAAATACATATATTCCAAAGAAGACAAAAGGACGACCTAAGGTCAAGGGATAGAGATTACCCCTCCCTGCCAAGACAACTAGAAAAAGCTTTCCAATTGTGTCATATTTTCTCTCTCCCTTTGTTTTTTAAATTAGAATCCCAATTGTAAGACAAAGAATATAAATAGCAAGTACTCAGATAGACTAGACAACCAAGTGCATGAGAGCTAAATTGTTGAACAATTAACTATGCATCTGCAAGTGTAAACTTGTCGAAGTTTTATTCCCTGAAGGGTAAATTATAAAATAAAAGAAAGACAACTGTGTGCAACAACACGCGGGCATTGTATAAGAAACAATATTAGATAACAACTTAATCATAAAAGAAAACATAGATGATGATATTCACTAGCTAATCAAAAAGAAAAGAAAGGTTCATTTAACTATGGACAATGGACATGGAAGTAACATAACAAAAAGATACCTCATTCCTTTGTTTCCTTTCATGATTAACAAAAGCGAGGGTCGAGTCAAAATCTTGCTGAAGAAATCTCCTGCGGGAGGTAAGAATATTTGAGAGAAAAGAACTTTCACGAAGTAAAAACAATTTAGTGACATTTTTATTTATTCAATGCTACAAATTTATCAAAAGATTTGATGTCGTACATAGATATATGGTAAGACAATGAGCTTTCGTTGACCCAAAAAACTAAAAAACTGAAAGAATATACAAAGACATACAAAAAAAGATACAAACCCACAAAAAGAGTCCTCTACTACTTGATAGCTCTTGTTCAAATACACAAAAAGTCTGACAGATATACACCCATAAAGAAAGATTAAATCTCACCACCTCCCAAACCTCCCCTGAAGACCTCTCCCCTCCTCTAAAATTTCAATTATTTCTCTCGATCCACACTCCCCACTAGATAGCAAAACAACAAGTCTCCCACAAGATTCTCCCCTTATCACAAAAGGCAAAAGTTCATCAAGATTTCCTCAACCATAGGACAGTCCCTATTTCGCACCACAGCAGAAAAAACTGAAGCACCAACTCCAAAGGGAATGAGCAAACTGGAAACCCTACACGAGATGATCAAGATCCACAAACAATACAACATTGTGGATGCAAAACCAAAGTAGAATACCGCTAGATATGATCCTCAATGTTTACTCTATCATGTAAAACTTGTCGGACAAAAAACACTCTCAGGGATTTTAACCTTCCACAAAAAGAACACTAGGTCACCCAAATGGGAGAAGGGGAACAAAATATGAAGAAGGGGGATCGGAAAGAGAGACCCTTTGACGAATTAGGATCCCGAGCTCGTAAATCCCTTCTCGTGGATAAACCCTCTAATCGATAATAATAGAAAGAAGATCCACCATCTAGAGACTCTCAATTAGTGAGAAGATGACAAACACCCAAATAGAGTGAGGGGGACGACTTAGAGAGAGAAAAAGAGGCAACCAACTGCGACCTCTTATTGGACAAGTGATAAAATTCTGGGAATAACACATAAAAAGGCTTAAACCCTATTATTGGTCAAATAATGTCAATTATTATTTGAGAGTAACAAATCAATTCAATAACAAGCCAAATCATGTTCACTACGACACCCTTCGGCCTTCAATAACCAGATCTAATCACGTGAATAGACCTGAACTTTACTGGGCTAGGCTACCCAGCCCAGCTTTTCTAAAGATGGGATGGAATTGGGGAGACTACATACATGATACAATTAACTGTTTCAGAGGGGGGAAAAGAACCTATGATGTGTCTGTAAACCACGTTACAGCTGCAAAGTTAACCTAAAATTCGTGAATAGAAAACAAACTTTCATCAGCTCTCCCAATTGTAGAGAGAAAATTGAAGAGTTTCTTCTCCCCCTGCCCCTTTGTGAGAAATGAGCTCTTTCGTGAAAAGCTGGAATTTTCTTTATTGTGGGGTCTTCAGAGTGAGAAAAATAATTGAATCTTAAGACGATTGGATAGATCTTCAAGTGATGTTTTGTCCTTGTTAGGTTTTATCTTTCTCTTTGGACTTTGGTTAAGAAGTTTTTTATAAATACTCTTAAGTCTTATTTCTCATGATTGGAGCCCCTTTTTTTAGGCTTTTCTTTTGTTTTCCATTGTATTTTTTTTCTATTTTTTTCAATTTTTTTTATGATTTAAAAATATTTTTTAAATAATAATAATAATAATAACAAAAACTGCAAGATCCCACAAACCAGCCAACAAGGTAACATAATATCGGTAACTCACAGTTGAGAACCATGATTCTGAACATGCTGATATCGATCACATGCATCAGATAAAGAACCATAGTTGTGTTGCCGTTGCTGATTCAACTGGTGGTGGAGCTCAGCAACTTTCTGCTTTAACCGAGCCACGTCTGCTTCAGCAAGAGCAATCTCCTCAAGCTCAGCCCTTGTCTTCACATCAGCATAATCATGCCTCGTGAGAATGAATAACGACTAATGGAGGTGAAAGAAAAAGTAAAGGCCAAAACATGCAGACAAACCTTTGAATCCATGCCACGTGAATTATTAAATTGTCCAGAAGACATGCTTAGGCCTACTTCCAAAGCAGCTCTAAGATCTCTTTCTGCTTGCAATTGCTCTTGTAATCTTGAAACCTACATGGTCATTCAAATGCCAAGAAATGTATTTAAGAAAACAAATATGCATTCAAATTCACAGAGTCTTCAGTGAGAAGTTTTGTTTCTTATTATAAGAAAATAAAATGAGAAAATGATATTATATCCACATAAATAACTTCCAAGGCCACTCTCATCACCAAACCAAATCTCAGATACTAATAGTCAGAAACATTTTTTAAAAGAACAGTCTTATAGTATTAAATATTGCAGCTTAACTATGCCAAAGATAGAAAAATAAAGTTCAAGTAACAAGCATTCACCACCCTGAAAACATACATCTTGTTCAAGTGCCAACCGTCGCTCATGCAAAGCTTGTTTCCTTCTTTCCAAGCTGGCTTGTAAAATTGCATTTCCTCTAGCCTACACAATATGGATATTCGGTAAATACTATAATCAACTACTGGGACCTTGGATAAAAAAGTTAGAGAGGTTGACTACCTCCTTGGCAATCCTCTGTTGCAAGTCATTTTTTGTCATTTCAAGCCTCTGAATAGCAAGCCTACAAAACAGTTGAAATTTGTCTTCAGGGAAAAGTTCAGTTCATGGTGAAGTAGCATTCGGAAGGGGAGGAGAAAAACCAATGGAACCAACCAAAAGTATAAAATATTTCTTAAAAAAATACAAAAAATATATTTTTTATTTTTTAAAAAGAAAGACTTTGTTTCAATAAGCAGCAGAAACAAGTGGTAAAGAACAAGCCAATTTGGAATTAACAGAACTTTGCATTGTGGTACAAAGTCAATTAAGGAAACTTTGTGCAGTTATGGTAACGAATGTGGAGGAGATATCGTGACCTCAACTGGAACTTCAATTGTCCAATTCTCTTCTAGTGTAGACCAAGAGTGAGATACTTCATTCAGTTCTAAATTCCTCTAACTAACCAACAGACCAGAATCCCAACTAAACAACAAATGAATAACAACCAATCCACCCGAAAGACCTTCAAACACTAGTAAAACAAATAAACAACCAACTAAAATAAGATATTCCTGGGAAAACAGAGTAAAGCCCTTCGGTTAAGACAGAACCGAGTACATCATCTTCCTTTAAAGATTTATACATATCATTTTAATAAGTGTCCAACAAGTGACCAATGTACAACTCAAGAACTACCCTAAAAGGAAAAGGTATACAACCAAAAGGAGTTTTTATATATTTATTTATTTATTTTCTATTTCACAAGGAAATGATCAAGTATCCGATTCACCAACAAACAGCTTAAAGAACAAATGAGCAGGACATCCCTTTTCCCAATGAAGGGTCACACAACCAAAAGGAAAGTAAGAAACATTGCTATTCAATCCAAGTTACTCTGAGCATGAAAATCTAGTTTGCCAATATGTAGAATGGGGAATTGCAACTTTGACCTCAAAGTCGAGAGTATAGACTTTATGTCAATTGAACTATGCTCATGTTGGCCTCAACATGAAAATCTTGTCATCTAATCATTTTTTCTGTTTCATTTTAACCAAATGTCCAAAAGGTGGGAATTGTAAAACAAGTCCTACACACCTTTAACATGCCAATCCTCACGTCTTCCATAACAATAACAGAATTTATCCATCTTCAGTTACGAAGAAAACTTAAAACATATAATGAATTTAACCTACTAGTTATATGCAAATTTGTTTTAGATTGAGCTCATACAGATCACAACACGCTAACAGATTCCATATATTAAGCAAAAAGCCAATGAACATCTTACTCTTCTTCTCCAGAAGAATCTACTGACTCAATAGAGGGTGTCTTTCTGGCCTGCACCAAATAAAATCAATAAGATCGAGTTTTGATTTAATGAGCAAAGAAAAAAATTGAAGGTCCACTATAAGCACAAGAGTGCCTGTATTAATAACACTTGTCAGTATCAGTGGTCATTTTTTTTATGAGATTGCCAGCATCAGTGATTAAAAAGCACAACAAATAATCTTTCTCCTATCAGTACAGTTTGCTTCCTTTTCTCTTTGGGAAAATATCAATTTGTAACCCTAAACGTTAGGGGTTGTATCAATTTAAACTCGAACTGATAATTGTATCGATTTAAACCCTGATCTTTTGTAAGCATATCAATTTACACCCTCCATTATGTTCCGTTTGAAAAAACCTTGTGTGAAACTTATAATTGTACCAACTAATTTTATAAAGGAATCAGTTTCGACTCCTAGACAAGATTTCCTTAGACAACCATCCATGCATTTACTCGAATCGTCCATTTTGTAAAACCAAGATTTTATAAATGAATCAGTTTAGACTCTTAGACAAAATTTCCTTAGCCCTACTACCGTTGCAACATGGCATAGAAGGTAGTAGGGCTAAGCTCCAAGCAGTCTCGTGGCGCTACAACGCCCCACATTTCCTATTCATACCTCTTCTTCGATTTTTTTTTTTTTAAAGGAAACGAGTCTCTTCATTCAATTAATGAATTGAGACTAATGCTCAAATTACAATATGGGAAACAAAAGCATAAAAGACCTAAGGATTAGCGAATGCACCCGGACATCTCAACTAGGTTGCACCTCCTTAGCACTCTCATCATATCCATAAAAAAGCATCCAAGGACCAAATAGTAATCCACCAAAGCAAGATAAGATAGTTCCCCAGATCAAATGGGGTAATTCAAAACAAGAGAATGTAAATATAACGCCTAGGATGGAAAAATAAAAGCATGTCAATTTAACTATACCTCTTTTTTTATTTAAGTTAAAGGAGATCGGGATTGCAGCCTCCTGATTTACTTTTCCTCTGTATTTTTCATTCCCAGTTTTACTTTTCTTATAATTTTGCTTTTTAAACATTGGATTTGATTTTGGCACACCATGAGTGGCTAAGGTAAGTCCTCTTCTAGCTTAGGGTAGATTGAAACTCATGAGTTTTGGTAGGGAGACTTAAAATTTTCCTTGAATGTATTATTGCTGATTTTACCATTCATGAATGTGGTTTAATTTTCTATACATTGAGTTCATGAGTTATTTGGCTAATTCTCATCTATTCTTTGTTTGCTAGAGAGAGAAGCATCTTTGTGTTTTAATCTCAAAAAGGAGCAAGGTTAAAACATGCTTTGGCGTGGATTCTAAGTTGTTTAGAACAATCCTTTCACAAATGTATTGCATAATTAATCAATTTCAAGAACGAAACAATTAGTAATTTAGGCTACTTGGATTATTAGTCGTCTTAGCTGGATTACCTTACTTAACGTGGATGTTTAATTCTTATGGACGCTTTTGAACACAATTAATTAAACATCTAGAATAATTAAGAAATTAACTAATAATTTAATGTGTGTTGTTTAGGTCTTCCTGAGCAACCGGGCTAAGGTTAAAAATCAAGCAAGCTTTGCATCATTAGTGTTCCATGATCAACCAAAACGAATGGGTGGATTTCGAATTGATAGGCTAGATCCTTTATCAAATCAATTATCCCTCAATGCCCAGCTTCACTCTTATGCAATTTTACATTTGAGCATTTAAATTCTTCATAATCACAACAATCTCAAAACCCCCATTGGTCACCCAAGAAAGTTGTCGTCAAATCAAAGAGAAACACAAGTGCTAGCAGTGGATCGACCCAGCCAACTGTTACTACAGTTTTAATTTGGTTCGAAGATATAAATATTGTTTGATTGGTCAAGAGGGAACTCAACACCCCTTCTCGGGTTGGATCACTTGCCTCACTCCTTTTTTTAGTCTCTTTGGTGTGAAAGGAATGGGCAGATATTCAACAACACTTGTGTTTCTTTTTCCTAGGGTTTCTTTGAGCTTACTCTTTTTAATGATTTAGATTGGTGTGAACGTTCACACCCTTTAAAGAGGATACGGTATTTCTGTTTACCACTCTGCTTTACTAAGCAATTGGACTTCTTTCTTGTAACAAACATAGGGGGTCAATTTTATTCATCAATGAAAATTTTCTTTCCCTCCCCAGGGAAAAAAAAATCGTGAGTTCATGAAGACTTACCAACTGAACGGAATTGGTCCATACCAACTGATTTCGTTTAGTTTTCAAACACTCTCGATTTTCTTTAGTTTATTGGTTTGTTCATGTGTGTTTGGTTTTACAAAAATGATACACGCCAAACTATAACATACTACCAGAAAACCTTTGATCTATTGGCACAAATGAATATGATACGAGTGTTACTCTGGCTTGCTACTTGAACGGCTTTATTCTACAAGAGCCCAATAGACCAATTAATACTTGGACAGAGAACTACAAACAAGAATTTCAACTATACGATTGGAGAAGGGTAGATACAGAAGTACAGAAATCCATAGGGACATCTAAACCTACCAAAGTACTAAACTATTTTAATGAGGATGCAGTAGAAGTTTGATTGATGCTATAAGTATAAGCAGATAGAAAGTAGTAGTTATCTAATGACAGTGCATACTAAAATGCCAACCCTTCCACAAACTATAGTCTTAATGATCTAAAGGTTAACTAGAGACATTTTTTGTAGCTATCTTTGACAGACTCTAGTACAAGTATTTTACCTTCTGCAATTTTATAATATACATATACATACATACATATATATGTATGTATGTATGTATAAAAACAGTGAATGTTAAGGAACTTTGGAGAATAAACATCTTTGGATTTCTTGGTGGAAAATATCTTTAAAAAGGATCACCTACATTAGTATTTTTTTCATAAGAAATAAATTTTATTGATGTATGAAATGGCACCTACATCAGTAATGGTAGATACCTTTGAACAAGTGTGAGGGCGAATGCTAAGAGGTAAGTACTCTTAGTGGACTATTGTCAGTTTAATTTTCCACGACTAAGCCCTTGACATATCCTTGTCCATTACCTCTAATTCATACGTTTAGAGAGTATTTCCTAACCCGGTTTTAGGTTAGCTTTTAAGGATTTCATGGCAGTCCACAGCAATCTATTTATGCATATGTCCTTGTAAAATTTTTAAGACAGAAAAGGAGAGAATGCTTCACTTCTACTCTAATATTCTTCAACTGAAAAAATGAAAACTTACATTGTTCCTTCCCCAGAAAGTTGTTCTCTTAGCATTAATATTAGAGCTTGAAACTTTACCAACTGGCTTCCCAGAACTTGACTCGTTTCCTGGATCCATTGAATTTAAAATTTCTCCCATTGATCGATAAGATTCCCCAGCAGGTGAGATATTTGGAGTTTCCATCTCAGTCAAAGAGTTCACATTTCCTTTCTTTTGTTTGCTTTGGTCGCCAATCGGCTGAACATTGGAATCAGAGTTCTTATGATGTTCAAGACATGAATTTGAACTCTGAGCTAAATCATGATTTTCTCTTGGGGATCCAACATCCGAGTCATCACCTCCAAAAGCCTGTTCATGTATAGAAATCAGTGCATGTTAATTAGCATTTGATTTGTCAACAAGGATAGTTATTCAAGGAAGAGAAACAAATAGTCCTAACAAAGAACAGCACAAAATTCCATCGATTTTATATCTTGTGTGAATTCAACTTAATATTAGTAGATGATAAGTACAGTATCTAATACAGGTCTTTCATTAGAGATGGTAATATGCATTTGTGGATAGAACTGAAGCAGCGAATTAACTTGAGAAAGTGCAACACTATCGAGATCTCACATTATCGAAGGGCATAAAGCTGCTAATAAATCATTGACAAAAAGAGCTCAGCAAGAACCCCTCTACTTAAGAAAACTATTATTCCAGTTACGCTTTAGGAGATTCAACTTCCTTCTCCCTATCATTAAGAATACCATTTGAAGCTTCATCAATAAGATTGTTTTCTTTTTATAAGAGCTTCATCAATAAGACTGTTGATTGTAGTAAGAGTTGAATTCTCTTCTACTGGATGTATCGTTCATTGTTTTTTATATTCATTAACTTTTTTCTTTTAAGAAGAAACAACTTCACAATGATATAATAAAAAGGAATTAATGTTCAAAACAGAATTAAAAAACAATTTAATCACAAAGAAGAGGAATGAAAATGAAAAAACATAACAACGAAGAATTTGAAGATCATAGATCCAACCAAGAAAAAAAATTAGAAATTATGATAGTTGATAGCTACGGTAATGCTATAAATTTCAAGTAAATGTTTTTCTTTCCAATTTAACATATGATGCTTCCTACTAATCCTAACCTCCAGACCAAGGAGAATTCGTATTTCTCTTGGTTTTATTTTCATAACCCTTTATAAGATCAATAATATGCCTCTGTTTCTGAAGAAAATTAAATTAAATTATATAAGTAAATAAAAATTAAGGAAAATTTAACCAACAAAAATGCACAATGTTTCTAAAATTAATGAATGTGGAGACAGGGCATGCTCCATGCATATACATTCACACGCACACACGCAGAGAACCTTATAGTCATAAAGATCACTTCCAGCGTAGCCACTACTTTCACTCAATTTTCCACTAAGCACGCGCTCAGGATCGTCATCAGTGTCTGGATCAACCCCATTTTCCACATTGTGATAGCCATTTCCTTTCACATCAAGATTTTCATCATCAGTGGAATCATCACTTCCACTATTTTCTATCTGAGAATCTGCTGAAATTGAGCATCTGTGTAGATTCTCATCCTGGAAATGGGTCACAAAAACAAAAGAAATTCATAATCATAGAACAAAAGATTTGAAATGCAATTAATAGATAATTAGACTGTGTTAAATATTGTTATCCAACCACTAATATGTTTGTTTTCCCTCTACTAGAACAAAAGATTATGTGGTGAAGATTCTTTTTTTATGAGAAAATCTATATGGAAGGATATACAAGCAGGGAATATAGCACATCCTAGAAGGAACTGAAATAAAAAAGGAGAATGCAAAAAGGGAAGGAAAAAAAGGTGGATAACATCTACCAACTTGGTTGGAATTATTTCATATGATGAGCTTCAAGCTCGTTAAGGACTAAGTTACCATTAAATCTTTCAAAAACAAAACTAATGTGCTGTCCTTTATCAAACAATAAAAAAAATGCATAGAAGGCAAGTATCTTACATCAAAAATATTCTCAAACTCCTCCAGAAGTGTTGTAACAATTGCTTGAGCATTATTGGCCGCATTGGCAGCAGCTAGCAACTGGGCAGAGTTATCACCACTTACATCAAACTCATCTTCCAACTCACATTCCCCAGCTAATAAAGGCCGTAACAGCAAAGGTGCCATGCAAGCAGCAACAGCAGATGGAGTCATCCGATTCTCATGAGCATGAGAAGAGATGGTATGCATCATCTTTAAAACTCTGGAAAGAGAATGAGAACATCAAATTGACATGTTGGGAAATGCAAAAATGATAGAAAGCTACAAAATTTGCAACACTATTCAAAGATAGATGATTCGAGCGAGCCTAACAAAATACCAAAAATACAGAAAGCTTTACAGCTATAGAAATAAATAACTAAATTTTAATGGAAAAACAATCTTTGATTGAGAAATAATTAAAGGAAAAAAAATACCTACTCCTTCTCTTTCCAGATTAAAGGGAACGAGATGACTCCAACCAAGTGACAAATTGTAAGTGAAATATCATTCTTACAAAGGCAAGCTCCTCTGCAAGTGCATTGGAGCTACCATAAAATGAAGAATGTTATTACATTCTTGAAGGCATAACATAAGATCAACTGTTTAGAAGTACTGTTATCAAGTGCGACCTTTACTTTCGCTTATTTAAAGGATGCAGATTAACAAAATCAAAATCAAGAGAAAATGTTTTTTTTTTTTTTTTTTTTTTTTATATCCAAGAGAAAATGTAAAATAAATAATCAAAATTACAAATGTTAATAAGGATGATGCGGGACATGCCAAAATGTAGGAAAAAGTGAAAAGGGAGCCAATGAGGATATTTTGAGTTGAGGCCTGAGAGAGATCACTTGCGAAATAATATGTGTATTCGAGTATTTAAATGTTTAGACATCATCCTATTAACTTAAAATTCACACCAACTTGAAACATAAATTCATTTCAGGTTTTACAAATTGAATACATGAACGTCTTTTAAAGCAACGATCCTATTCTATTCTTAAACTACCAGTTTCTATTACCACATACCAAATCCCCCCATAAGAGACGTGCCCTAAATTAAGATTATATTAACCAAAGAGAAAGAGATGACCGACCAATTGATAGACCTAGAAGGCCTTCTCTTCATCAGTAGTATTTGCAATATGATTTTTGAATAAATTTTTTCTGCAATATGAATATGTCACAACAAAAGATACAAAAGGTTACTTCGAAAGAAATGCAATTACAGATTAACATCTAACCTTTGTAACAAACGCCGGTTTGGTTCAGGAAAAGTCTCCAATATAGATGATCGCATGGCATTAATCCGCGCCTCTTTTCGATCAATTTCTTAAACAATAAGAACAATAATCAAATGATCAATGCTAATCCATTTACATTTTATGAAACAAAATAAGCCAAAAAGTGATCACCCCTGATTTTAAGATGATTTGTTAGGTAATCCTCTACTTTAAATGACAAATTCACTCACATTCTATCCACAACCTAATTAAATGATGAATTCTCTCACATTCTTTCTGCAACCTATGATTAGCAGCACCATATTTTCTCTTTCACATACGTAAGGGGTTTCAATAAATTATAATGGGGTTAGCAAACTTACTATAAGCCTCAAGCAATGCAGTGCAGCACGAAGCTGGGACTGGTGATGATGGAAGCTCTCTTAGAATGTGCTACATTTCAAATTACTCATTAAGAAATTGAAAATTGCACATAAAAATAAACAAAATTGAGGTATCATTGATGTAGCAAAGGGAAGTACCTTAATACAATCACCAATGACATGAGCATCCTCATCAGAACCAAACTCTGTCTTGCCTAGAAGAAACAAAGCAAATTAGGGCATGTGTTCCAACTTGGCATGCCTATTTGATAGCAAATGAATCATCTGCATAGTTTTTGGTTTACTTATCCTCTCTCTCATTAATTAGAAACATTTAAATAATACCTTGTTCATATTCCTGAACTCTACGGTCTACCTCTTCAACATCTGCAGATTGCCGCAAAATCCCTTCTACCTTGGTGCCTAAAGAGAAGTTCAAAGTAATAAAGTTGATTTGACAATATAAAAAGTGAATACCAAGTGTTAAATCAATAATCAATCCAAAAACTTAGGCTGATGGGTGATAGTAAATTTAATAATATCAATATTTTTAACACCCTCCCTCTTTTTTGGACTTGAAAGTTTGTAAAGAATCCAAAAAGTAGAAATTAATATTAATTAGAGAGAAAATGACATTATAGGAGTTCGAACACAAGACTTCCTACTTTTGTACCATGTTAAATTACCAATCAATCCAAAAGTTTAAGTTGATGGATTAAGGTAAATTTAATAATGTCAAAACTTTTAACGCCAAGTTTGCATATCATTTTGCATCAGAATCGGCCAAGAATATCTCATTCTATAACTTATCGTAACTCCAATTCTGCATGTCTCATTTCGTATCTCATTCTATAAATTATTGTGTGGTTCGCCTGAAAATTGTTAAACAAATAAAAAGTAATATTTGGTTCTTTGAAAATGACTCTTTGCCTTGTTCCTTTATGAGGTTAACATCACTCACTTTCTTCTACATAGGTCCTCCTCCTCTTTGGTGCTGGCCCACGTTGATGTATGTTGTGCAGTAGGCCTCCTGATATGGTCCCGATCATATTTTTGGTGTTATTCTATAGCTATAAATATCAGTGCAGCATTTGAAGTTCTTTTGCAGTAAATCCATTCTAATGTTTCTTCCTAGGGGAATTGCCTCTAACTTTCTTCATAGGTTCTTTGATGCTCAGCCCACATTGGTCTGCTGCACTGCACCAATAGGCCACAGAGGATCCCGATCAGATTTTCTCAGATGTTAATTTTCCGTAAACATTTGGTTATTAGAGTTCCTTTGGAATGATATGGATTTTTTCTTTTAGGAGTTCCTTTAGAATGATTAAGGTTCCTCGTGTAGGACTCTGATGGAAGAGTTTCTACACTATCCTTTATGTAAGATTGGGAAAATTTTGTGACAGGCCAATGTCTTTACCAGTTTTTTGGAGTATCTAGCTCAACAAAATAGGAGGGTTTCTCAGGGTGTAAAGGGTGCATGGGAGGGTTCCCCAGGGTTTTTACTATAATGCTTCCTATAAGGTAAAAAAGAGGGAAGATAAAAGTGAAGTGGCTTTTCAGGACTATGCTCAGCAATTTAATCATTGGTGTATGCAAAAATTTGGTCGGACACGATGATTTTTTGAAGTCAGAATTTTAGTCTCGTTGTTGGCTAAAAGCAATAAATTGTCCAAATAGCTGTATAGCTCAATCTTAATGTTAGATGGGCACAAAATTATAGCACCAAATCATGTTTTCTTGAGTCATTTGAGATAAAAGAGTATTAAAACTCAAACCATACTGTTAATAATCAGAAACAAGGACTGCTAAAGCATTGCTACATGAAAGTTTGAATTCACTATGACCTGATATAACAAATCTACAAAATAAAAATAAAATAAAATAAACACAGAAGGAACCAAGTTGGAATAGCACTGATTTCATCATAATTTCAGCATAACTTCTTACCGAATGTTTCAAGAAACCGAAGTGCCTTCTCAAGGAAAGACGGACCTCCGTCAATATCTTCCAATGCAAGTAAAATAGGTCTTCCCACCACCAAAGATTTAACAGGACGCTTATCTCTCCCTGGATATAATTAATGGAATATTGATGGATCAAGCAAGCGAGTATACCATGTATATCCATACCCCGAGCATTCAGAAAGGAATCAAGTATCATAATGAACAAGTAATTGCAAAATGATAGCAGAATACAAACATGGATGGAAAGAGCTGTCAATTTTGTCACTAGTGTCACTCCGAAAAATCCCATTATGTCCCATGACAAGGGCAGCACTTGGTGCTTGTGCAAGGGCTTGTTCAAGCGCAGTTTTCCATTCAAACAGATCATCTGAGGTCTCGGCCTTTTTGTGTGTGAGGCACAGGAACAGAAAGATCAGATTAATTAAAACTTCTAGAAACCAAGATCTTCTTCGCACATATGTTATAGCCCAGTTAGAGTACCTTGAGAGTGAAAGCTCGTCCATCACGACCATCAGGAAACAATACAGTCAAGAGCTTCTTATCCTCTCTAACAACAACACTACATGAACGAAGTTGCATGCTTAAGTTCAATAATAGCTAATAAAATTTAAAAATTCACATTCATATAGAACAACGTACCTCCCTGAATTATTCAAGTCTATGCCCCCCAAAGTAAGATTTACTTCACCCCCTCTTTGAGGAAGTGCACTCTAAATACAAAATAAGGAAGATATTTCAGTTGATCAATCATGCTACATCGTTATCTACATTTGAAGTTAACACAGTTAACAAGTGAATGGATCTTATACAAGAATCGACATTTCTAGCAGCAGTCAATGAACATTTAATTCATCGGGAAACAAATAGCCTGAACAACAAAGGGTGGAGATGTTAAGCAAAAATATGTGGAATATTGCTTGAAGGGACATCTAAAGTACAAAATGGAAAATCTTCCGAAGATTACCAAGGCCAAGCCCACCAGCCACCATTGTCTCAAGGAAGAGAGAATGTCTCATCTAATGAGGTGTCTAGATTTCCCTTCATCAGCTGCTCACAGTAGGAAGATCCTTACTTTTCTTTCCCGATTCAATGTCATTTTTCATAGTAGGAGGAAGTTGGACATGTAATAGAGTGGGATGCCAGATGAGATCAACTACTTGACTATCTCTATAAGGCGATAACTCCATTTAATCGGTTTTTCCAAGATCTTTTAGTAAACAAATGTCCACAATTTAGATCTATAATTTCCACTCGAACTGAGTGACGGGCTATGACTAACAACACAATCAAGAAAAGCAGTCAATTCTCTAATCCTTTGTTCACTCAAGTTGATACCCATTAAGTAAAGATTTCGCAATATCCACCTTAAAAAATAGAGACAACTTGAAAGGTCCTCAAACTTTGAAAAGGTTGTACTATCGGTTGTCCTTATGAGATAATTACATGATGTTAGCTAATGGACTGGCCAAATATATTATCTGGCTCAACGAGCTTGTTCATGTTTATTACCAAATGATTGAGCTGAAATCTCTAACTTCACAAACTGGCATACAAAATTTATCATGTTATTCCGTGATTATGCAAAATAATTCATAACATTTCTCTAACCCAAAACATGCTCTATCATGATCATCCGAAATAGAATGGATAGAAAGGAAGCAAGTCATAACGTGATTATCAAACAAATACCAAAACAATAAATAAAATTAAGAATAAGGAAGGAAGAAAGAACAAGGAAATTTTAACTATACTAACAGGATCATTTTTAAAGAATACTAGGGAAGTGCGTGTAAGGATGAACCAGCGCTTCTTCCAAGATTTCCAGCCTAGTCCTGAACAAATATAAGACCATTAGCAAAAACACTGAGAATGACGTTAGACCCTTTCCAAGAGAAATAAACAAGCAAGTTTAGCATCATAGGTACTGGAGGAAAATTTTAGAAAAAATACTTAGACAACAAGTAAATGAACTAAACATGCAAAATAAACCCTATATTTGAAGAATTAGGATTGGCCCAAGTTCAATAATGAAAAGTTTCACAGGTTTAAATTCGAGGGAAACGTAGTGGAAGATATGGTAGGTTGAAAATGATAGCATGTGTTCCTATATTGTGCCTGAAGCATTGCATGGATTATTACACCGAAGTGGTCCATAATAGCTCAATATTCCAACACTTAACTAGTAACGGATAGTCATGGATAACAACACACCCTAACAGATCAATCAAAAAGTCTGATTATATATTTAACATAAGGAAAATACATGAAATAGGAAACATAACTTTTAATTCATGATGTAACTTCATGTACAATGGTGCACAAATAAAGAATGTCTCAAATAGTCACTTGCTTATATGTATAGTTGACAGACACATCTTGTACATAATTATAATAAACTCCTGAGAAGCCCTAGTGAAGCTAAAAATTTCAAGTGACTGAGGGAAGAAAGGAGCTCCAACCTTTGGATGATATAAAAAGCGGGCCACTCTTGAAAACCTGCCAAATTAATGCATAGTTTAGAAATAAAGTTGAATGGTAGGTGCTAAATTACACCAAATGCAGGGTCGTCAATCAATCAAATGAAAGGAAAATGGTCCTCGAGCATGAAGCTGCATCTTTCCCATGATTTTTTTCATTGGGTTTTTTACAAGTATAACATTATCGAGTGTTGTGCATCGAAAACTCAAAGGTCCTCTAACAGTACCAACAGCTATATTTCTTTCCAAAAAGCGCAACTTGGATGAAAGTGAATAAGAAGTCTACAAGATGGGTCATAAGCAAAGCCTTAGATAAGAAGCCAATGATCATTAACTTAATGCCTTTTTTTTTTTTTTTTTTGTAATTATCAGTTAGGTCTTATTCTCCTAGACTGAATTTTGTTTCTTAGGTAGTTTTGGGACTCCTTTTTGTGGGGGTGGTCTTTTTGTATCCACTTATTCTTTCACTTTTCCTAATGAAAGCTTGGTTTCTCATATATTCAAATTGCACCTTATAAATTTGCAAGCTTAGGTTATTCCAAGTAGGTCAAATCAAATCCAAAGTGAGACTCAAATAGACTTTTTTTTATTGAAACTGAGACTCAAATAGATGTGACATAGGTTTGGCTCATTCTTCTTGTCTGTTTAATTAGAAAATAGAAATATCACTAATTGTAGGGACTCTTTTTGTAGTTAGTTCTTTTGCATGCCCGTATACATTCTTTCATTTGACTCATGAAAGCTCGATTCATACAAAAGAAAAATAAATGGGAAATAAGAAATATGACCTTGCTAAAACAAGTTCAAAGGGTGTAGGTGAAGATAAGATATCAGGCATCAGCTCACTTTAAGCCAAGGGAGCTTATAGAAGTTATGCTAAATATATGTTTTTAGAGGTGTCAATTTTCCCCAAACGTGGAAGGGATTCACATTTCTATTGGGAGTGGCAACAATCCTCCCCATTTCATTTATGGGGATGGAAAGCAGGGAATAGGGATTGCAAGTCCTATCTCTCTATGCCTTTTGATTTCCATTATATTACCACTTCTCAATAGGAACAGGGAAATAGCATTGGCAGAGCTACATTCTAGTAGGATCATACCCTTTCCCTTTTGATTCTGGCTTCTCTACACTTTACCCCCCCCCCCCCCTTTTTATATAAAAGACCAACATCCATTGAGAAAAGTGAAAGAATACAAGGCCACACAAAAACCAAGCCTACAAAAGGAAGCACCCTAGAAAAGGGTCTCCAATCTAACAAAATAAGACCTAACAAATAATCACAAAAACAACTCATTGCAAACGCCCAAAAAAAGGCGCTAAAATAGACAGGGACCAAATATCGAGAGGTTCCCTCTCCACCCCTCGAGAGATTCTGCTATTTCTCTCACCTCAAATGGCCCACAACAACACACACACTCCGGCCTTCCATAAAAAGCCCCCAAGTGACAGATGGATGAGGAACTCCTTGATCAAAACACTAAAGTCTCTACGATCGGCTAGCCGGTAGTCAAACACCCCAAAGAAGATGTTCCACACCAATCACGTCTAAGTGCAATTCCATAATAAGTGATCTAGGTCTTCCTCCGCCCTCCGACAAAGAATGCAACAAAAAGGTCCAACCAAGGACGACATCTTCCTTGAGAGTCTGTCCAAGGTATTAATTCTTCCATAAATAACATGTCTTATAAAGAACTTCGCCTTCTTTTCATTTCCACCTTCCAAAGAGCAAAAAACCCTACTCTGTAAAGGGAGAGGGATCCATTAAGTACTGAAATAAAGATTTACAAGAAAACCCAAGGTTAATACTCCAACAACAAACGCCCTTTCTCCCTTGCCCAACCACAACATCCCCCAATAAAGAAAGGAGGGCCACAACCTCCGCCATTTCCCTATTGGACAAAGGATGATGAAAACCGAATGAAAAACAAGAAGACAATTTTCCTTGGCAGAAAGGTGATAAAGATGAGGGAGTCTATTACAAAGAGGCAGTCCCCCAACCATCTATCCTCGCGAAATAAGTCCCCAACCCATTACCCACCACACACTGAATCAACTCAAAGAAAGAAGGGAGCTCCAAGGAAATATCTTTCCACGAATTCCTGGATGCGCCTTTGACCCTACCCGACATCCAATCAAAAGGATGCGGACCATACTTGCTTGTGTCTACACTTTAGCCCTTTATAAAAGCTTTGGAGTAACACCCATGTCTATTCATATGATGGCACTTCTTCCTTCAGTTTCTAGTTTTGTAGACCCTCCTTGATTGTTGATGTTGGAGAGTTTTTACTTCAAGTGGTTCTTTCTCAATATAGAGATCAATTCTTTCAAAATGAAGATTACAAAAACAGTTCTCGCAGTGCAATGTATCAAAGATGAAGAATGATTACAAAAAATCCTCTTGTGAGGTTAAGGAAGACCCCAAAAAACCCTTTTGTTTCTTTGTATCCAAATAACTCAAAATGAGGCTGCAACAATTCTCACCCGTAAACTTTTAGGCTTTCTTTAGAGTTATTGGCATGGGCAATGAACATTCAACACAAAAACTCTCCAACATTCTCTGGAGCAAACCATCTCGCATGAAAGAAAGCCAGAATTACAACTAATTTCCTAGAGAAGTTCCGTGAAGACATGCTTCTGGCACCTGCCACCCTAATGTAGAAAGCACAATAGTTTGCTGAAAGAGTCATAAAATACTCTAAAGAGAGTTCAAAGGAATGTTCCCACTTCAATTGGCATAATGAACTTCGATGACTTGCTATACAACAAGAATGTGCCTAGTCGTTCAGAGCCGGATAAAAGATTGGAATCCTTTTGTTTCAGTTTGGCCCTCTGTGCAGGGCTGTTTGGCACTTGTATTCTTTCATTTTTCTCAATGAAACCTCAGTTTCATATCAAAAAAATAACCGAACTTACTCTTGCTGCCAACTCTCTGCGCCCTGCAATCTGGTTGAATGCTTTAAAGGAACCTCAAGCAGATCAGATAGAGAAGCCCACTCCTGGATCTCCCAATCATAAATATCTTTCCAAAAATTCAAGTTTCACCTTCTGCTTTTTGGCTTTATATTGCAATAGTTTTCCCTTGGTAAGTTATAGAATGCATAGAAGGGTAGCTCACATGCAAGTAAGAAATCACCACCAGATATCTCACAATGCTTAAACTTTTATACCATTCCCCTGTGAAAGTAATATTGGGATTATGCAAATTTCAACATTTTCCAATGTAAATCAGGGGGAGCTTGAGCTTGCGATGTGAAATCTCAGACCGTTAGAAGCGAAAACATACTTGCTCCAGATATTACTATGCCAAAAGAAATGTCAACTTTGGGAGAAACCTCCGCAGCCACTTCGGTAAGAGATTAGAATCATATTTATGAGGTCATGTATAGGGCTCAAGAAGCCATAGCCAGTTCGTAAGGAAATAAAGGGGGAAAAAGGACAAGAGCATCTTAAAAATTATGAATTGAAGACGAAAACTTCGATGGTTGAATGAATTGGTCATTTCCATGAAAATGGGTACCGTTTGAACTCCAAATTTTATAATTCAAACCCGAATATTGAGCAAGTAACAAAACCAAACTGAGAAGATGTATTGGTAAAAGAGCTGAAGGCAGTTTTGGACAATCTACGACTATTAAGCAAATTAACAAACGAATTTTAGTTCAAATTTCACTACAGGAATCCTAATTCGATCTAAATATTTGCTTAACGCATTTACTAAAATTAGGTAGTTTAAAAAAACTAAATGGTTGAGTTCCTCCGCTTCTTCAATTCCGGACTTAATATAGTATACTCCGGAAGTTATTAATTTCTACGGGATTGGACCTATGATCCTCCTAGTACATTTTTTCCGAAACAATGAAAGAAAACATTTCCTAACATAGAGTCAATACATTAAAAAAAATGCTCTCAAAATCAACTCTCAGCATACTTCAAATCCAAAACAAAATTACCGTATTCGAAGCCCCAGCCCTGGGACGCTCAAAAGCCGCCAAGGAAGCAGACATTCTCACCGATTCCCTCTGAAGCTACGGCATCGAGAGCACAGCCAATGCAAGTAACAAAATCACTCAAACCGTTCAACATTCACCCAAAAAACCAGTCCGATAGCTAACCTCAGTCCTCCAAACACAGCAAGCATCGATTGCCGCAGACACGACGACAATGCCAGATCAGTAAGCAGCTCTAGCAATGAATCAGTGAGATCCAACAACAAAAGTGAAAGAAAACTGATCCCTAGGGCTAAGATTTGTATATAAACATGAAGGCAGAGCACCGCAACACAAAACCAATCACCACCTCATTTCAACTCCAAATTTCCCTCCATTTCTCACCTCCTCCGATTGGATTGATGGGAAAGTGTGATGAAACTGACAACAATCCTCCAATTTTGTTCCCTTCAAACAATTTTTTTTGGCACAAGTTTCTTCTTTCGATTTTGTATTGGATTAGGTAGATAGAACAATAGTGGTTGTGGTAGTAATATGGTAAGAGAGAGCGAGAGAGAGAGAGAGAGATAGCGCTTTTAGAGAGAGAAAGAGAGTTACTTTGCTTTTCACCTAATTCTGGCCGTGAGGAGAGAGAAGGGGGAATTTGGACATGGAAGTGGCGGTAGTGGTACTCTGCGGTCGTGTGTAGTCAAGTTCTGGTCAAAGTGAATTTGGAAGCCAATCAAAATGAGCCACGTTGGCATGTGGGTTATTTTTTGAAAACCCTTGAATATAGGCTCCAATTATGGAGGTAATTTAGATTTATAAAGTAGAAAGACCATTTATGTTAATTTTGTCAACATGATTTGACTCGTGAAGCTACTGAAAAAATCGTGGAAAAGGAAACAAATTAAATAATTAAAAATAATTTTAAAAAAATCTTTTTTTTTTGTTCTTTTTCTTATTTTATTCATATTTAGCTAATTTTCCCCTTTTTTTTCAACTCTTTAGACAAATTTTGTATGAAATTAGTGTTGCAAATTAATCACGACTTTTTTAAAGTTGGTTTTTTTATGTGTAACAATTTTCTAATATAATAAATTTTCTAGATCTAAAAAACGTTTCTATATTTTTAAAATATTTATTTTGATTTTTTACTTTTAATTTTTTATATTTATATTTTTAAGATGATCAACTTAATTCATATACTTTTGAAAAACTGCTATTTAGGTCTTTTCGTTCTATTTTTAAAAAATTAAATTGATCACTTTTTAAAAATACAAGAACTTAAATGAACCAGATTTAAAAGTAAGTTAGCCAAAACGAAATCAATGTGGTATTTAAGTTATTTTTCTATCCTTGTTAATTTGTTTTTCCTTTAAAATAACAAAAAAAACAAAATTATTTTGATGTGTGACAATGAAGCAATGAAAATGAACGAACTATTCTTTTTTTTGTTGGTTTTTTTTTTTTTTCTTTTCTTCACACTCTTACTTTTTGTTAGAGTATAGTTTTTCTAATCCAAATTTATTTCAAAAGTTAACTACTTAAGTTTGATATGAAGTAATTTTCTTGAATATAATATATAAATGTTCTGTGATTAATTAAATAATATGAAATATATTAAATTACCATTTCAAACAGCAAACTTTCAATATGTCTAGTATGTAGAGTTGAGGTTGGGGTCCTGCAGAGCTTTGCCTCGAACAGGGTGGGAATTCACTAATTATATGGAAAATGTGAGGGAGCATGGAGAAAAATTTTTTATTGGCTACACTTGATGGAAACAGAAGTTATGTTTCATGCCCCGTCTAGATTATATATAATATTTTAACTTTTATTATATATGTATGTTTTATTAAGTTGAGATTAGGATATGATGTAATATTTAGACTTTAATTTTTAAAAATTAAGAAAATTAAACCTTTTAAACTTAACTATTTAAGTAACAAACTTTAGTGATTTAAGTAAGTTAATTTAAATATATAAAAAACAGATTGTTTGGAATTCTTCGCCCACATCCAATCTACATGGAAAATTTCACGAAGATAGGAAATGAAATGGGTAGCAGAGATAGGGACAAGGATGCTATCTCCAGCCTCGCCCCGTGGACATCTCTACTAGTATGTCTCTAAATTTTCAAATTTGGGTGTATAAAAGGTCATTGGGCGATTCAAATGTTTGAAAATTAATTAAGGATTCATGTGTAGGGTTAGCATGCAGGTTCAATATGATTTTAGGTTTGTAATTTTGTGTCTAGTGATTTATTCAATTTTAAAAATGTCAAAGTTCAATGACTACGTGAATATAATTTAGAAAGTTTCATTAGACAAATTGAAATTAATGTAACCTATGTTTTAATGACCATTTGCACACGCTGAATCAACTCATCAATCTTATACTATAGCATTATGCTTTCAAATTGTGTATTCTCTTTATTATAAATCAAGCGCTTTTAGTGTTTTGTTGCACATTAGCAATGATACAAATTAGACCTAGAAATAGGGGCATTAATTTTAAAATAGGGGAAAATATGTATTTAAAAATAGAAATCTACTGTACATAGGCACATTCAATGAATCACCAATTGTCCATAAAAAATATTTTATAATTAATATATTATATTGCAAAATATTTTTTATGGACAATTGGTGATTCATTGAATGTGCCTATGTACAGTAGATTTCTATTTCTAAAAACATATTTTCCCCTATTTTAAAATTAATGCCCCTATTTCTAGGTCTAATTTGTATCATTGCTAATGTGCAACAAAACATTAAAAGCGCTTGATTTATAATAATGAGAATACACAATTTGAAAGCATAATGCTATAGTATAAGATTGATGAGTTGATTCAACGTGTGCAAATGGTCATTAAAACATAGGTTACATTAATTTCAATTTGTCTAATGAAACTTTCTAAATTATATTCACGTAGTCATTGAACTTTGCCATTTTTAAAATTTAATAATTTACTAGACACAAAATTACAAACCTAAAATCATATTGAACCTGCATGCTAACCCTACACATGAATCCTTAATTAATTTTCAAACATTTGAATCGCCCAATGACCTTTTATACACCCAAATTTGAAAATTTAGAGACATACTAGTAGAGATGTCCACGGGGCGAGGCTGGAGATAGCATCCTTGTCCCTAACTCTGCTACCCATTTCATTTCCTATCTTCGTGAAATTTTCCATGTAGATTGGATGTGGGCGAAGAATTCCAAACACTCTGTTTTTTACATATTTAAATTAACTTACTTAAATCACTAAAGTTTGTTACTTAAATAGTTAAGTTTAATAGGTTTAATTTTCTTAATTTTTAAAAATTAAGAAAAGTATCTTTATTTAAAAAAGACATTGATATTGTAGATTTTTTTTTTAAATTATGCATTTAACTTATACAAAATAGAAAATAAATTTGATTGGGTGATATAAATAAATATATAAAAATAAATTCTTTGTTTAATGTATAAAATTAAAAACTAAATTCTACCAATGAAGGATCTAAAAGCTAGTAAGATAATGCTTTGAAAGTAATTTTTGTGGTTTTTAGAAGAATTTTTAACCAATTTAATTTAAATTTATTTTACGAAATGGACACGGGCAATGACAAATGTAGTCTAAATACACCAGCTAAAAGATAAAATCAAAATTAATGATATATTAACCTTAAAAATAAATCAAACAGCATGACTTTACAAACAAAAAACGTAAATCAAAACCAACGAGTAAAATAACAATTAATTATAATCTCATGCTTTGGTCAAAATCTACACCCGGCCTATTTAACGGGTAGAAAAGGCCATAGAAACTTCACAATCTAGAGAGCGATGACATGGCGATATATTAATGGCTGCACATCCAAAAACGCAGTATCTGAATGCAGACGATTGCTACCGCACTAGATTAAGAAAAGAGTTAATCATGAAAAAAAGGAAATAGCAATAATTACAAAAGAAAGGAAAAGGAAGGACCGCGCGCGAAGTTTGAGCGCGTGAGGATCACAACAAATAAAGTCCGGGTGGGACCCAGAAGCCAAAAAGATTGGAAAACGACGTTTCAGTGAGCTTACCTTGGGGCGCAAGGGCAAGAGCGTCAGGGAGAAGCATCCCACACGGGGAAGGGGGCAATTTTGGTTTTGGGGGGGGGGGGGGGCGGCGTTAACTGGCTTGGACGGTAGCCGGTCAGATGCCTCTCTGGACTCCTTGTCCATTTCGGTTACAACGCAATATAGTTACGCTTCACGTTTTGTCTTTTACGGTTCTTGTTACTGGTCGTACCTGTCAATTGGCCTCATTTTAATTAATTAATTAATTAATAATAACAATTCATTTTTCAAATTTATGTTAATAAATAATAAGGTAATTCTTTTTTCTTTTAACTTTAGTTAATCAATTTTAATGTGGGTGTCACGTGTCCACTAAGAATATTCAAATCTAATATTTTGTTAAATACTATTTTCGCATGTTTCAAATTTTGTTCCAGTTTATTTAAAAGGTTTAAATTTAGCAATTATTATATAAATATATATTTTTTTTAGTTGACAAACAACATAAAAGGAACAATAAAGTCAAAAGAACTAGAAAGAGTTAGAATGAAGAGTAAACTCCACATGTGGGGTGGTCTTCAAGCCACCAACAAAAAAAAAAAAATGAAATCTTCAAGCATAGGAAGCTAACTCGTGCACTTCATGCACCATAGAATTACACCTATGGTTTGTCCACGTGAAACTAAGGATGGAGCCACAATTATGGAGTTCACGAATAGCATCAACAAAAACTTGAATATCATTAGCTTATTAACATTTCTCAACCAAGAGATTCCAAAAAATTCTAGTGTCAGTTTCAGCCTCGAGCGGAGAAATGCTCGCGTCAAGCGTCTTAGAAATACCATTAAGGATGTCATTAGCATATTGACATTTCCCAACCAAGAGATTCCAAAGAATTATGGAGTTAGTTTCAGCCGGGAGAAATGCCCGCCTCAAGGGTCTTAAAAACATCATTAAGCATGGCAATAGTCTCATGAACAATTGCTCCTATACGTACCCACCTCTCCATCTAGTAAAGCAACATTAGAATTTAACTTAAATGTGCCAAGAGGATTGGCTAACCAATGAAAGATGTAGTCAACAACTGGGGAAGGGCGAGCCAACTATGTGGGGATTAGATGATAAAGCCATTCAAAAGATTCCACCACGTTCATCGCCCACCAAATGGATACGATCATCTTTAGGCTTGTCTATACCGAATAATAGAAGCAATGAACGCAAATATTCTAATATCAAGAGGGCTCAAAAGCTCCAAGGCCTTGCAAAAGAGAGATAATATCAAAGTAGTGCAAGTAAAAAAGACAATGACTAGGAGACCAGAGGTTCCAAGTCTGTTTATTTCTCTTGTAGTCCCACAGAGCACGAATAGTCAATTTAACCTTTACATTAACTTTTATTGAAATTAGCTAAATAATAATAATAATTTTTACATGACGAAATGACAAAATTTATATAGTGAAAGTTAACCGATACTATTTTTTCAAACAAGTCAATAATAGATTAGTTGGTAAGATATACAACTAAGCTTGAGCATTTGATAAATTATAACAAGTCATACTATACAAATCTATCAAAATGGTATTTTTAACGTAAATGGTACAAGATTCAATTAACAAAACACTTTAAAACATGCAAAGGATGTCCAAGCTTGAACAAAATCAAGTATAAAATGTGTTGTATTGACTCAACATTGAAGCGTTGAAGTACTTAAACTTCTTACCTCATTGATATTCAAAACATATCTTAAAATAGAAAAGACTATTTTTAAGATTTGCTCTCTTTCTTTTAATAAATTTGAAGTGTGAAGTGAACATCATTCATAGTAGGGTAAGAAACTAAATTTACAAGTATGATTTTACACAAAAGTAGAAAGATAGAATAACAACTAACAAGATATGAAATCAGAATTGGTTACAATAACTTTAAACAAATCTGATAGCAACTTTAACAAATCTAAGAAAAATAACCACAAATAGTAGCATGGTCATAAAACATCATAGCTTAAGTATATTTATGAATAAAAAAAAATTGTCACAATTTAACTAATATGGTATATAATTTACTGTCGATCCAAATATAGCTTAGTAAATAAATATATCTATTGTCATTTTTAAGGCCCATAGTTCAATCTCAACCTCGCATTTGTGCCAATACTAGCATCTTATACGTGGAGCACAAGACTAAGAAAATTAAAAATTTAAACCAAGTTCTTTAAAAAAAATTGACTTTTGAAATTCATTTAAAGTATCGAGAAGTGAATAGTATGAAAGTGAGAGATCGAACTTTAAATCTCAAGAAAACGAATGCACAACGAAGCTAAGTTTGGCAACTCATGGAGAAGTTTTTCTTTTTCTTGAAAATAACTCATAAAAGAATTTGTTAATGGTTTCACGTGTAAAATCAATCTAATGGTATTATGGTAGCATTCATATTAAAATAGACGCATAAGGCAAAGAAAATAGAATTTTTCAAACTCAACTAAGGATTTGCTTGGTAGGCAATTTGAAAATAGAATTTTGAAAACAATGAATTCAATGAAAACAAAGTTGCATTTCAAGTAAATATGTGTTTGGTAGGCAATTCAGAAATTAAATACCAATTTAAACTATTTTTCAAAATGTGTTTGATAATATATTTATAAACCATAAAAATAATTATAGTTACTCACTAAATATTAGATTGAATATGAACTAACTGCCCATTAATTTATAAACTTGTTTTATGTTAATAATCTTGTATAATCATTATTTTATAATATCATATAATATATCATATATCATATCATACACATTTTAATTTAACAAAAAAAAGAGTTTATAAAATGAAATATTATATTTATTATTGTTTTTTTAAATTTTTTTTATTATAATTTTGAATTTTAAAATTTCAAATTCAAAATTCGAATATATCGAAAATATAAAATTATTGTTTTAAGAACTTGCACAATTTATATCACAAATTCAAAAATAACTTTTAAATACATAATTCAAATAGCTTACAAAAATCATAGCCGAAACTAGTGAAGTAAGAACATAAAACAGAAATGGAATTATCTATCAAATAAATCTAAGTTTCTTTAAAAAAATAAAAAATAAAAAAAATAGTAAAACGACTTTTGAAATTTATTTAAAATAGTGGGGGGATCAAGCAGCGTGCGGCAGGGGGAAGTGATTGGGCGTTTATTTGAGAATTATATATAAGGTTGTTTAAATCCAACACAAATTATTATGATTACATATTACTACTGAGGATAAGGGGTTTCGTATTGTGCACGATACAGCTGTAAAGTATAATGTTACCGCCGTTACAGTATTATTGCAATAACAACCTTTTTTTTCTCCTTCGCCCACTCTCTATTAATGCCACCGCTGTTCTAATTTTAATTATGGGATGAATTGCAAATAATATCTCTTTTATGAAGAAAACTAATAAATAAAAAGTTAGAATTAAATCGTATGATTTATAATTATAATTTAGTTTCTATGATTTGATAAAAATTTTTTAAATAATAAAGTTATTTTCAAATAGAGCAAATGAGTCAAAATATTTATAAATATAGCAAAAAATCAATGTTTATCAGTGATAGACGATGACATTTTGCTATCTTTGAAACTTTTTTTAGCAATTTTGTTATTTAAAACAATTTTCCTAAATAATACCTACAGTAAGAACTATTTATGAGATTTATCGAATCATAAGAACTTAATTCTAACGTTTGAAACTACAAAGACTAAATTTTAACTTTCTCCAAACTATAGATATTAACTTTGCAATTTAAATTTGAAAAAAAAAACATTTTTAGTCCATCTAGTTTTCATTTAGTCCCTAAATTTCAAAACGTTGTATTTAGCCCTTTGAGTTTGATTTTCATTTAGTCCATAGGGCTTCAAAATGTTACAATTTTACCTTTGAAGTTTGATTCTTGTTTCATTTTGGTCCCTATGTTTCAAGAGTTACACATTTAACTTTTTTCACTAAATGCTCACTTTTAGTATTTGGAGTTGATGTTTATTAATTAATTTAACATAATTATGAAGTGAAAATTTAAAATTAATTTTAATACAAATGAAAAATAGTAAAGCTTAATTAATTATAAGTGGGGGTCAGGCTCTTCCAGCCGAGTGCGAGGAGGGGGTTAGCCTCTTCTAGTTGAGGTTAAGGAGGAGGACGACCTCTTCCACTTGAGGGCGAGGTGGAGGTAAGCCTCTTCCAACTAATTAAGATCGAGGTGGCGTCGACCCATTTCGACTGGAAGCCTATGTGGGATCGACCCAAAGCCCAATTGTCTTTTTCTATTACCACACTATCTCATGTCTTCCTTGGATTTACAGTAATTAGAATGGGTAACACTTTAGGAAGTTCGCCGGTCAACTTCTGGACACCACCTCCGGGAACTGTCTTTAGCCAACTCCGGCCGCCACATCCAGTGAGCATTGCTGGCCAACCTTCAACTGCACCTCCACCGACCATTGTCGGCCAACCTCTAGCTGCCACCTTTAGACATCTATCGCCAACCAACCTTCGGTCGCCACCTCTGGCCACCGTCATTGGCCAACCTTTGGGACCTCTCCCTCGGTCGACGAACTTTCGGTCACAAACCCGCCGGCCAACCTTTGACTTGTTGGGATCTATGTCCTAAAGCCTTGTAATTTATTAGTTGATTAATTTAATTATTAATTATGCAATATTATTTTATCCATTAATTGAAAAAAGAATTAAGGTTATTATATGAAGTCTTGAACATGTATGTAGTTGATATACGAGTGAATCATGTTCAAGAAATAACCTAAAGGTCTATAGTATATGGATAAGGTTGGGTGCCTTATTTTGGTGACACCATGGATACAACTCACTTTGTAATAGTTACAAATGGTTTAATCCAAATCGTTCATATGGAGACATGTGAGTAGGGATATCTTATACAAAGAGTTTATATAAGACTGGAACACGAAATATTTAATCTCTCTTTGTAAATCCATTAATTGATTAGAATAATATTTCATAGGATGATCATGTGCGACTCGATCTTAATCATGAGTGACTTAAGAACTCATGTTTTTTATGTTAGTCCTTTGATTTGCATGGGTGAGAGTAACCCGAGTTGTCGACTCAATAAGCCTACCATTTTCGGGACTTAACTAAATGAGGAGTTGGGAACATAACTTCACAAAATGAAAATCACTTCTTCCCTTATAGGGTAAATAGATGAGTAGTTCTCTTAAGTGCCGATTTCGAGTCTTGAACAAAGGGTCCCACCCTCTCACTAGCACGAGGGGGACTTAGTTTATGGTTGAACAATAAACAAATTGTTCATTGGAGAAATCAGTGGTACTTAAAGAAGAGAGGTAATTATAGGGTGTTGTGTCTAAAATGCATGATGCATTATCCGTTGATTGGCCTAATGCCACATTGAAAACGCTAAAGATTAATTGATTAATATGCAATTTTTTCTATAAAAACCCAAGTGCAGGTTAAAATAGATTTACTGGGGAGTCCAAGGTCGAACGCAGGGATTTGCAATAATTTAGCTTTAAGAAAAGTTTTTGATTTAATGCATTGATCTGTAAAAATAATTACAAGTATTGTGAATGTATTGAATGTTCTTTACAGTAACTAAAAAGAATAACTTCATACATAATAAATTGTACAATGATTGATGATGCAGAATGAGGATGGATGAATTTGTCAAGTACAAATATGTTCAGACAGCATGTGCGGAGATGGATGAATCTATGGAAAAAGTATGATTGAGACAACTTCACTAGCATATTTCTGAGTGTTACTTTAATATGCATTCATGCTACCAAACTCGAGATTGAGAGCACATCTCTTGATGCTTCGACGCCACATTAATCTTATCTCTAAGACGTATGGTGAGTTCTTTAGACAAAAGTTCAACTTTATCTCTAAAGTCAATGCTTTTCTTGTTAAATGATAAAGATTGGCCACTTACTCTTTCGAGTAGTTGATCATAAGATTGACCACTTACTCTCTCGAGTAGTTGATTATACTTGCTTAAACCTATTTGTTCTACATATTTATGCCAGTTTTAAAGCACCCATTTAAACAAGATGAAAGCAAACTTAGGTGAAACTTGAAAAATGCTAGCTTCATGCACTTAATCCATTACATTCAATCATTCATGGTGCAGAATATTGAAGATGATTAAAGATGGAAGTATAAAATCAATCAAACTTCTATTAAAGAAATAAACAAATCTCTCGATTGTCATAACCAAAATACAAGAATGAAAGATGAATATAATGAAAAAATGGAAATAAAAGTCGTCAGGCTGCCAATGGGAATATCTTGCTTCTTGGAGGCTTGGGATGGTGGTTATTTGATACAAATTTGCAAAGGGGTGGATGGATTCTCACTCTCTGAGAGGTAACTCTCAGAATCTTCTCACAAAAGAGCTTGAAGGAGAAGGTGACGATAGAAGTTGAGGGAGAATTCGAGCAAAGTTTTCACCCACTATATTTCTCTTTATCTTTAGCATGAAGTTCCTCGGGCTATTTATAGGCGTCCAAAAAGGTAGTCTCATGAAGACCTTACACATTTGCACTTAATTCCATGCCCTACTGTGCAGACTTTATCATGTCATAGGTTCATTGGTTCTGCCATGGTCTGGTTAAATCAGTTGCCCACTTGCATATTGACATGACAGCTGCCGCCCATGCGTCTAATTTACTATTCTTCTCGACGCCTGGTTCTTCGACGCGTTGATTTTCAGAACAATGTGGTCTTGATGATTATGGCAGCATCTTTTCTTTTTTCCTTTTGGGTATTTTTGGTCTCTATTAGCTTCATCCTGCGTTAAAAAAGATACAAAACTCATAATTTCCAAGATAGATATTTTTGTAAACATAGAAAATGTAAAGTTATCTGTATTACATAATTCAACTCCCAAATCCATGCGTTCTTCAATATTGCTCCAATTATTCCAAATAAAGAGTACAATAATGTGTATTTCTACAAGTTATCACACCCCCAAATTTAGATAATGTTGGTTCTAGAGCATTTATTTAAAGATTTATTGAAATCCACAACTCAAATTTGTGCGAAAGCTTAATCTCTCAACATGCGTTCGGGTTTTAGATTTATATCAACAATCAATTGACTGCATAAAGTTCTTTTTCAATCAACGCCTAAAAAATATTTCCTAAATTTAGATCCGGGAAGCTTAATACTCAAAATACCTTTACTCATTTCCAGTCATTCTTATTTCTCATGTTGAGTTAGAGAGATGGGCCCGTGTATACTCTAAGCAAAGAAGATATCAAATGATGACAACCAATATTTTTTAGAGTTTGAATTCAGTGTTTAAAAATGATAGAAATTTACTTGTTGCTTCACTACTTTGATTCGATCCGAGAGTTAATCCAGCGGTGGTTTTATAATAGAAGTAAATCAACATCCTGTTTGAAGAGTATTTTGACTAGTTGGGTTGAAGGAGCGATGAGAAATCTAGTTGAAGAATCACAGAGTTTCACTGTAAGTAATTACTATTTGATTTTTGTTTGATTACTACTGTGTCATATAGATTTTTATTAGATTGCTATGTGATTCCTGTTTGATTGCTACATCGTTATCTTATACGGATTATCATTAGATTTCTATGTAATTGTTATCTAATTTTCATATTATATTGATAATTAGTTTATGAGTCATTTTCTTTTTTATGATGTGCTTACATTATTTATTTTGATTTTGTAATTTTTTTAGGTTTATCCTATTTGTGATTTTGAATATCAAGTATTTGATGGAGGGAAAACCTTTTTGGTAGAGTTGAATAATAATAGTTGCAGTTGTCTGTATTTGGGATTTGGAAGAGATACCATGCAATTATGCTCTTGTTATTATTCGTACCCTTGATTTAAATCCTTATTCTTTTGTGTCAAAGTATTATTTTGCTGACACATTGACATCAACTTATAATGGTGTTGTTCGCCCTATTGTTAACCATAATGAATGGAGTATTGTAGAGCTGAATGACACTATATTGTCTCTGATTGTTAAACGTCCAACAGGAAGACCCAGAAGTAAATGATCCCTTCAATTGGTGAATTGGGAAAGCGCAAGAAGTGTACCGGCTGTAAGCGTGTTGGTCATAATAAAAGAACATGTAAAAATTCACATATTTGAACGATCATATTGTGGGCATCAAAGATAGCTTTATTATTTGTTTTCATTTGAGTACAACAATGTATTGTTTTAGTAGTTTAAATACAATACTATATTATTTTAGTAGTTTTTTAGTATATTAGTGGATTGATTGTGCATCTTTTTTTAGTATATGAATGATGTTGCTATTATTTTGAGTGAAGCTAAAATTTCATGCACCATATTAAAGTTCTATGCATTCAAGCTGGGTACTCTTGAATATATTCCCATTAGAAGGTAATCAAATGGGAATCAGATGGCAACATGACAAAGATTAAAAGACAATCATATGACAATCGGCAATCAGATAACTACAAACTATTAACTAACTAACAAGAATAAAAACCAATCATATGGCAATTAGAACGCAATCAGATAACTATCAGAAATTATTAACTAATTGAATAATAAAATAAAAAAAGCAATCAAATGACAATATCATAAACTATAAACTATGTGACAAATAATATAAGGTAAAAACTTTTCATAATATGTGATAAATTTCACAATTTTGGTAAAAACTTTTCTTTTCTAAACGCTTTACAATTCATTTCCCTATCAATCAAAACATATGTGCTAATATCAAATACTAGCATTAGATGACAACATTATTCAACTAGTTATCAACAAATCATCAAAGTTGACAAAATTTTCAAAAGAAAGAAAAAAAAAAACTCATTTTAGTTGTAAAATGTTCAAGTCAAAACTAGACGCTTCAATAACGGTGCATGTATTTTGTTTCTTTTTTGGAGGTTTGTGTTTTTTTGCCATTTCCAAATTGGCAGCTTCGTGTGTCAGTTTCAACTTTCTTTTTGGTCACTCATTCTCCACTTCAGGCTTATCTTGAAGATTTTCTCGTATGCATTCTATTCTCAACAACCTAAAAAAGAATAAGAATGAATTAGAAATAAGTATAAGATAGTAATCAACAAGTAATTGAATAACAATCGAATAGTAATCTGATAGCAATCACATGGTACTCAATTAACAATTATAATAAAGGAAATAATACTATCGGTGTTTTGCCTTTTCATGTTTTTTCTTTGTTATTTTTTCTCCATTTCCTTCTTTTGTTGTTTCTACTTCTTGGGTTTTATGTTCTCCAACCTATTATCAAAATACACACAAAAAAATTGTATAAATCAAAGTGCTCATATGTTAATAAAAAAACTCAGGTGGGTACAATCTATGTGCCAAAAAATAAAGGTAATCAAATGACTATCAGATCATTGACAAATCTAACTATATGACAAAAAATAGGTGATAGAGACAATAATTAATGAAGATGATCATGAAAAAAATATGTTACCGGGTTTTTGCCTTTGTCATTTTCTCTCTATCTTCTTCTCTTCTTTCTTCTTCTTGGATTTTATGTCTTTCAGCCTACTATCAAAACACACAAATAATTGTTATTCAATAAAAAAAAAAAGAACCAAAATTGTACTTACAACCTCCCGTTCTTCTTCTCTTATATCTTCTTTTTCCATAATTTTATCTTTTGGTTTATTTTCTTGTTTTTCAATTTCTTGGGCAAACTGTAATATATGAATCAAAGTGTATCAAATGACAATAAAGAAACTCAGATGGCTACTTAGTATGTGACAAAATATAGGTAATCGGATGGTAATCCAGTGGAAATTAGATGACAATAGCAAAATATGCTACCTACATGTCAAAAAATAGAAGTAATAAGATGGTAATCAAAAGTCAATCGGATGACAATAAGATATCAATTAGAGGATAATAAAAAAACAACTTATTTTGGAATAGCAACTTTACCTTGTTAATGTTGACAAATTCATTAATTGATTTTAAAAGTTCATTCAATTTGTCTCGTTCTAGTTCTTCTTCTCCTTTCTTTTTTTTTCTTCTTCTTGTTCTTTTTGTTCTTGTCCTTTTATTTTTTTCTTATTCTTCTTGTTCTTGTATTCCTACTTCTTCTTCTTGGAAATTTTCTTATTGTTCTTGTCATTCTTCTTTTTCTTCTTCTTGGTGTTTTTCTCATTCTTTTTCAACGACCTAAATAAAATTAAAAGGTATAAAAAAGTTAATATACCTAGTTCCAATGTATTAGTAAGCTAATAATTTTTTTTTTTTTTTTTTTAAAATTACCTCACTGTCATTGAAGCAATGTACATTCATCTCATCTTCTATTATTTTAAGACTCTTTGTAAGAGGATTATTGGGATAGAATGATTCTTGAGATTGCTTGTCCAAATTGTTCTTTGGAGGTAATTTTTCATTGATAATTTCAACAATGGAGCTTAGCAATCCCAACGCTTCATTATAGCTTTTGACAATGTAGTAGTTTCCTCTTTAAAAAAGACCAAATTCTTTTGTACTTTCCTCATTTCCACTCTAAGAGAGACTTCTTTCCTTGAACTCTCCCTTGATTGTTTATTCAAGCCTTCTTCATCATCATCCAAGTTTATTGTCTTTTTATATTTCCATCTTTCTTCAATTACGTCCAATGACTCATTCACAAAATATTGGTAGTAATTTGAATCTAATTCGAAATCTGATGGATTCAAAGGGACAACAGTAAAATGTACAGAATGAATATAATTTATAATCAGAGTGTAATCCATAGTTGAAACTCATATGGTAATCTATAGTTGATAAACTTACATCGCTTACTCTGAAGATGGACTGCTAGAGATAATTCCAATCGTGATTTTTTTGTTGGTTTCCATCTCAACATCCTTGGGTATTTTTCCTCAGCTTTGGCTACAATCCCAACATTTGTTCAAAGAGTTTTGGGATGATTTCATATGCCAACACATCAAAACTTGCGGGAAACCTTGTAATATAAAGTTTAAACTTTCACATGGTGCATCGAATGTATTCCACAGTCAAATTGAAAACCAACCTACCCCAAAGAGAGTTATTTAAAGTTTCCTCATCCTCCATCATCCGAACATCTTTTAGTCAACTTTATTACGCATTTGCTTGCAATGAAGATAACATTCTAAGATGTACTGGTTCACAAGCTTAACCATTGACTCATCATCTAAACAACTTACTTTAACAAAAGCTTCTATGTTATTTCTCCCAATTGAATCTAGGTTCTTGAAAATACAATCTCTCAGAAAATGTGGTTTATCTTCTTCATTGGACGTTTCTAAGGATTTTGGAAATGGACTACAATTAAAACCAGTTATCAAAGAAAATTCTTTCATAGAAAATCTAACTTTGAACCCTTCTAAATGAAACACCAATTATTCATTTGTGCTATCTTTTTCAGACAATCTTGATATGAGATGAACCGACAATTTCCTTTGAAATTTATCAAGTCCAAAGTCTATAAAAGATCCAAATGAGGCTCTTTTAAACATTTCCATTTGGGTTGGTGTTAGGTTCTCAATTAGGGTTTCAATTATTTCAATCTTAGAATAATAATGAACTTTGATCCCATGTGATTGAATTTCCTGGTAAAGTATATCAACAGGAGTGAATCAGTATGCAATCTAATAGTAATCAACATGCAATCAAATATAATATAAATATACTACTTACTTCATTGCTTTCATTGTTCCTTATTCTGTTATTTATTTATTTATTTTATATAACATTCTTCTTTCTCAAATTTTCTTGGTCATTTTTTGCTTTTTCATCTTCCTCGTTCTTCCTATTTTTTGGGATAAAAAATAAAAAGTAATCAAATGGCAATCAGAAGACAATCAAATGACTATCATAAACTACTAAATAATTGATAAAAAAAATATAAGGTAATCAGATGAAAATCAGAAAACAATCAAATGACTATTAGAAACTACTAAATAATTGAGAAAATATATAAGGTAATCAGATGGCAATTAGAAGACAAGTAGATAACTATCAGGAAGTACTAAATAATCGAGAAAATATATAAGGTAGTCAAATGACAATGAGAAGACAATCAAATGATTAATAGAAACTACTAAATAATTGAGAAAAAAATGTAAGGTAATCAGATAGCAAGTAGAAGATAATCGGATGACTATTAGAAACAAACTATTCTCATTTCATTTCTAGTCACAAAAGGCACGTAAGAAAATAACAAACAGACCACAAGGAAAAATGACTAGATTGTAAGTATAACCTAACTCACAAATAAAAAACAATAATGTTGGACTTCAAAATGTCAATAGATATGGGAGATTTAGTCGTAAAGTTTAACATAAGTACGATAGAAGAAATTCTGGCCAAGTTTGTGAACTAAACTCACTGAAACAAAAGAGAAATTTGAAGAAACTGTTTCCAAGCAATTGAACTCACATTGTGAAATATATGAGGAATTGAACAATGCATACCTATAGATTACTGAAGCTATGAGTCTGACCTAGTACGTCTAAACAACTTCTTCAATTGAAAAATTATAAATCTAAAAAACGCACCTCATTCTTCGTTGCCACTAGAAGTAAGAAAAACAACATTAAGGTATATGCAAAATCGGAAAAGGAAGAAATCATAGGAGAATGAAGGAAGAAATTTCGTGAAAATGGGCGAAATCACGGTGGGAAGGAAGTAGGAATTGAGGGAAATCACAATTTATTAGTGGAAAATGGGTGTCCTAAAAATTTTGCCATTTTTAAGCTACGACCCTAATTTTTTTTTTTTAATAAAAAACTACATTTCTGCAAGTTCCTCATACTATTTGGATAGATATTTATGAATATTGGATATTATTAAATATTTAATTTAAAATCTCTACAGAAATGTTATCCCAATAGGATTAAGAATAACTCATAAAGTTCTATAAATAAGGCAACTCTAATAGAACACACACTCTCTACAACATAATCTCTACTGTCATTTTGCAGAGATTTCTCTCCCAAGAAAAATTCTCCCAATTTTTAAAGAAGGGTTCTCTAAAAATTCTTCTTCCCCATTCCCTCCCATCTTTCAAGAGCGGTTCCCACAAGTCGGGTCCTCGCCAGAGTCATAATAAGGAAGATCTTGTGGATTCAAGGAGAAGATTTTGTTACATTTATGGATTGGCAAAAGTATGATGCTCAATCTTTTCTTCTAGTTTTTGTATTTTTAATTCTTTCAAGAAATAAAAGAATGCGATCACGCGCTTCCGCCAAAATTCAAATCTCTTCACGACTACCACCTTGGGTGACCACTACCAGCCAACCTTGAAAAACATTAAACAAAAAACTCTTAGTATATAACAAACTAAACAAACTTATATATAAAAATACTTTTAAGAAAAAGGTTGTCAAACACACGTGTGTCTTTATTCCAAAATTTTTTTGATCAAAAGTGTTTAAATAAAAAAGAATTTTTAAAAAATATTTTTTCTAAAGTCATAACAACAGTATCAAGTGCATCAACTTTATGAAATTCAGCAATTATATTAGTGAAGTGTATCAAGTACTTTAAAAGTGTATCAACAATACCAAGTGTATCAAGTGTATTAAATCCATTGAGTGTATCGGTGAAGTGCATCAAGTGTATAAAGAGTATTGAGTGTGTCAATTATATGAAATTCATTAAGTGTATTAGTGAAGTGTATTAGAAGTATCAAGTTTATCAATTATACAAAATGCATTAAGTGTATCAAATGCATCAAGTGTATCAATTATATGAAATTAAAGAAGTGTATCAGCGAAGTGTATTAGCAGTATCAAACATTTAAAGGTATCAAGTGCATCAGCGAAGAGTATCAACATTATAAAGTGTCTCAAAGATATAAAATGTATGAAGTGTATCAGTGAAGTGCATCAAGTGTATAAGCAGTATCAAATGTATTAATTATATCAAACTCACCAAGTGCATCAATGAAATTTTAAATAGATATTGAAGTCTATCAAGTGCTAAATAGTATACCAAGTGTTAAATAGTAGTATATCAATGTTGGGACTAGTATGTCCTAAATCTTTTGGGTTTTGTAGTTTTATAAATTGTAAATACATTTTATTTATTGAATAAAATAAGAAGTTATTTTATATATCTAATGCATTAACTCAATCCAATAAACTAAGATTCCAGGGTTATTTTATATAAACTTAAACATGCATGTGGTTGACATACAATGTTAGATCATGTTTAAGTAATAACCAAAAAGGTCTGAAGTATAGGAATAAGGTTGGGTGCCCTATTCTGGTAACACTATATAGATGTCCCACTTTGTAATTGTTACAAGGAGTTGTAAAGTGTTACAAATGATTTGATCATAATCGTTCATGTGGAGATATATGAGTGGGGGTATCCTATATAAAGAGTTTGTATAAGATCGGACCGCAAAATGTTTAATTTCTTTGTAACGCCGTTAATTGTAAAAATTAACACTTTATAGGATGACTATAGGTAACTCGACCTGAATCCTGAGTGAGTTATAAATGAGTCTTTGAGGGCAATCCTTTGATCTGATGAGTGAAAGTGGCCAAATCGTCGACTTTGTCTGATTAGGGAGCTGGGAACATATCTTCACAAGATGGAATTCACTCCTTCCCGTGTCTAGGGTAAGTAGATAAATTACTCTCTTAAGGGTTGATTCAGGGTCTAGAACAATGAGGCCTTACTCTCTCACTGGCCCGAAAAAGGGTTAGTTTATAGTTGGACTATAAATACTTTGTTCATTAGAGGGATCTCATTATTGTATAGAGGCCTTACTCTCTCTCTAGGAAGTTTTTGGAGGCCTTACTCTCTCTCTAGGAAGTTTTTTGGAAGAAGATCTCATTATTTTACAGAAAAGTTCTGCAACTTCTCCCTCTCTAACTCTCTTCTCACTCTCAACAATTCTCCCTTGCCAAAAGAAATAGAGAGTCCACAACTCCTTGGTTGGTTCTTCCAAGAGAATAACAAAGTTTCCATTGTGGTGGTGTTACCAAAGAAGAAAGTTCTTGCTTTTGTTGGAGAATTCTCACCGGTTCGTGATTTGGAAAAGAAGTATTTCCCAAATCGAAGAAGGTCTTCAAAGGTAAGAAAAACTTCTTATCCCTTAATACTTCTAAAAGACATGCTAAGGTTTTTGTTGTTTATCCTTTATTTGGTTCTCTGTATTTTGTTATTTCTAAAATAAATTTAATGGCACAAGGCAATCATTTACTTCCGCTAGAAATTCGATTCTTTCAATCAGCTGTTAAATAGTATATCAAGTGCACATCTTTCGAAGTTTCTGTCTTCTTTTTTTGTTTTTTTTTCTAATTTTTGAACTTTTACATTTTTCGAATTTTTGTTTCCTTTTTGTCGTTTTTTGTTATTCAATATTTCCCCTATTTTGTTTATATTCAACAAGAAAACAAGTATTAGTGTTATTTTGACAAGAATCGACAAAACAGTAATCAACAAGGAAACAATGATGAGAAAAAAAAGCAGTGATGAAACGTTGCCATTTTAGTGATTCAGTGAAATGTATCACTAAAATGGAGAAGAAACTCAACAATGAAGAAGAAATACCTTGGCATTTTAATGAATTTGGTGGAATGTTGATGAACGACCAAGAAAATGGTGATGAACTTTGATGAACAGTGAGGGAATTTGTTGGAAGAAGACGAAATGACGACCATAAGTTGAAAAGAAGATGAATTGTCGATGAATTTTGATGAATGATAGTTTACGCGAAGAAGAAGAAGTTGAATGGGAAAGAAAAATCATGAAAGTAAAACCCTAAAATTTGGGGAGGTGAAACGGTGAGAAGGTGAAAGGTGAGGGCAGAAGAGTCATTTTACCTCATCAAATGTGGGCTGGTTAAAACATGGAATAACAAAATATCAATTTATTGATAGACCGCGATAGGCGACACAAATAGTAGTCTACCACGATCTATCGCAGATAGACAATGAAATTTTACTATATTTATAAATATTTTGATTCATTTTCTTATATTTGAAAACAACCATTAATCAATTAATTAGATTAATAAATTGGTTTAGAACCCTCTTCCCCCTCCCCACATATTGTTTTGTACGAATGACCCAATGAAGAGATCCAAAATGTCAAATGACCCACAGTTTAAAAAAAATGTCAATTGACCTTCTGTTGACGTCATGGGTATGTGGAATTACGAAAGTGCCCTCACCTTAGAAACCCTTTGTTCCTCCTTCGTCATTCCATGCTTTTTAAGTAGGGTTGGCAAAAAAACCCACGGGGTCGGAGAATCCCCGATTTGACCAAGGATGGGGGTCAAACCGGGACCTTTTTTTGAGTACCCGTTCAGGGAAGGGGCGGGGATGGGGAAGGTATCACCGCCCCGACCCCGACTCCGAATCCCTGACACCAACCCAGTTAATATAAAAGAAATTTATAACTGACTTTCGCGCTCTTACTCTCGTATCATTTCCTCACTCACAATCATTCTATCTCTCTCGTTCTCTCTTCACTTTCGCTCTTGCTCTCGCCTTTGTCTCGCTCACTCTTCGCTCACTCTCGCTCTTGCTCACACTCTCGCTCTTTCTCGCTCTCGCCTTTTTCTCGCTCACTCGCTCACTCTCTCACTTTCGCTTTCGCTTACACTCTCTCTCGCCCAAACCCAAGTCTCAACCAAACCTGAAGGATTTATAAGCTTGTGAATTTTGTTTATTTTTGTGGAGTAGTCCCTCAACTTATTAATTGGTAGTAATTTGGTCCCTCTCCAACAACCTCTCGCTCTCTATCACAATCTCGCTTTCGCTGGATCTCACTCTCTCGCTAGCTCGCTTTCACTCTATCTCAGAGAATGGGTCCCCGCGGAGACCTGTTTCCCCGACGGGGGCGGGGATGG
>QLSR01000059.1:0-11176 GCA_031780015.1 Citrullus colocynthis
TAAATAAAACAGAAATTTCCGTAAGTAGCATTGTTTCTTTCTTATTACTCAGCGTCGGGTCTTTTCTTGAAATTTGCATGCATTGAGTAATGGTCTGATTAGGATGTATTAGTCGGGTCGTTACAACCGCTCTTCTATCTTTTCATTCAACATATGAATCACTATTCAACCGAGATGTATTCTACCAAGTAGATACTGATGTCAAGGACACATGTTAACTATTTGCAGTACAAGTAAGATTTAAGTCTACAACATCAACAACATGGTCCAGCACAAAGTCGCTTCTTTCAGCATGAAGTTTTTAGTTTACTCTTCAGCAAGGATGCTATAAAACGGCTTACCCTAGACTGCGAAAGCAATCCGCATATAAACACCTCACAAAAGGAAGCAAGCAAGTATAATAAGGAAAGAAATCATAGCCAAATACGGGGCAAGATAAATCAGCAAAGCAACCAAATAAGGAAAAAATATCACAAAGATAAAGCCACGAATAGTAGTAACAACCCCAACACCATTCGAGATAAAAGAAAATAACGACCACCAACATTGTTGTAACAATTTGTATGATAATTTATTAATATTATTCTTTCATTGGATTAGATAAAAAACTGAATAATAATTTTTTCCTACAATTTTTATTTGTTATTTCATACAATTCATACACTAGTTTTGAGGCTCAATTTTAACACTTACAATATATTAGTTCGAGGATTCATTTTGGGCATCGGAAGGTGGTATATTCGCTTTAGTTGGTCGCCAAAAGTAGGTGTCGGAACTAGCTGTCGAAGGTGGTCGCAAACAAAATTGGTCGTTGGAGTCGATCACGATGGGTAAAGTTATTGGAAACATTGGAGGGAGGAAAAAAGTTGATTATTTTAAACACTGAGTTGTAAATAGTTTTACTATGGCAAAACGGTGGTTAAAATAACTCTTACTTTCCATTATTTTAACACACCCCCCAAACGTTGAGTGAACTATTATGGTCTAATCAATCCACTCCAAACACCTTCTAAGCCTATTTCTTCTCAATTTCTTACTATGATTTTCATCTTTCTTAAGTAAAAGAGTTAAATTCCTAGCAAAATTTTAAAAACAATAACAAATTTTTAAAAACACTTTATTTTAGTTTTTAAAAATTGGTTCGATTTTTTAAAATATTGGTAAAAAGTAGATAACAAACCAACAAAATTTATAGATGGGATGGGTGTTAAAAAAAAAAAAAAGTATGTTTTTTCTACACAAGAAACCAAGTCAATCATTAAAGATGAAAAGAACCAGCCATGGAGGCTACAACATGAAGGGCTCCATTAACCATCAAGCTTTGAAGCCACGATGGGAAAGGAGAATTCCACAAAAGCCACACTATCATGCCTATCCCTACCATTATTTCACCATGTTTTCTAAGAATATTTTATTGAGGTCATCTAACAATATAGGATTGCTCTTTCTCTAAATTAAGCATGCTTAACTTTAGAGTCGTTCGTATAATTAAGCTAACGAGAAGGAATGTACACTTTGTTGATATAAGTACTAACTATCAATTCTTCAAGCCTTGTTTAACCATATTTGAATATCTTCAAACTCTTTATCATTTAGATGCGGTTTTGAGTCATTGATGTATCATTCATCTTCTCGAACCTTACAGTGTCAATCATCATTGATTATCATACTCAATGTTGTAATCAAATCATATATTATCATAATTTTAATATTCAATAGAGAAAAAAATAATAATAAAATAAAATAGGGCCACCATAACAAAATTTCTGAAGAGATCTCATTGTATTATCAAGTTTGAGGGCCCAAAGGCAAAATGGGGCCTCCCATTTTCCTTCATATAGTAAAGAGATGATAAAAGGGTTTCACCAACTCATAAATAAATATACCTAAAAGGAATTAAATAAGTATTAACAAATTTTCGAAACAGATAACTTATCAAATTTATGATCAATGATTTGACCGAATTAGCTTCAGATACGTAAGACAACTTTTTCACATGTGCCTTTCATGTAATTTTAAAAAAACCTTATAAAAATTAAATAAAAGCCCATGTACACACAAACAAACATACATATATATATATATAATTTCAATTCCTTTTCTTTTGAGAAAAAAAACATTTAGTCTCTAAATTTGAAAGAATATATACTTTTGGTCTCTAAGTTTTTAAAATATACCTTTTTAGTTATCGAATTTTTAAAAATAAATGCATTTGATTTATGAGTTTTCAAACTGTACCTTTTGGTTGTGAATTTTTAAGAACGGATTTAGAAAGTTATTGAAGTATTTTCGTTTATTTTATATAATTATATGACATTTTCAATTAGAAAAATTATTTTAAAAAATTATCTTTTTTTGTCTCTCTAAAATAGCTTTTTAGAATTATTTTTCTAATTTAAAATATCATAATTATTTTTTAAAAATATTTTAGATATCTTTTTAACCTATTATTATATTTTGAAAACTTAATGACCAAACACATCTATTCTCAAACACTTGAAATTTCAAAATGTACATTTTAAAAATTCAGAGACTAAATATTCATATTATTCTTTGAAATTTGGGAACTAAAAAAGACAATTTTTTTTTTCTTTTCAATATGTTGTTTCACTAATCATGAATAATTGCAACATTAATTTTTTTAAAAAAAAATCCTATAAAATACATTTGAAAAAAAATTATTTATTAAAGTGACAATGACCTTTTATCATAATGCATTTAAATTGGAGATGCTAAACGTTGTTTTGTCAATCAAATGAAAATGACAAGCGTCATGAGCATTCTTCTTCATATTTTTGTCATGAACAGCACAAACACAATAAAACATTACCATTTTTCTTTGTCATAATGATGAAAATAGCTTGAATGAGAACTAAAGACAAGAGGATTTTTATTTTGGATTATGCTTTAATTTAATTATCACAAAATAATTTATATATGTTGGGATATTGAAAAACAGATTTAAAATTAAAGAAATTAATTGGTAGCATTTGGGGCATTGGACTACTTGTCTCTCACCAAATGGTCATGTGGTCTAAGATAATAAAAGTGGTGCATGCCCCCTCAATTTTTTTTTTCTTAAATGATTTATTGTTGAGGTTCTTTATATTGACATTATATAAAGTATTCAAAGTTTCAAGTTGCCAAATACAATTTGTGTTCTAATTTTTTTTCCTAAACCATGTCTTCATAGAAAGTTTTTAAAAAGAAAAAAGAAAAAAAAAAAAGTTGATTTGTGTTATATTAATTATCATAAAATCCAAACAAAATCAATGGAAAGAACATGCATTTGTTTTTCAATGAAACCAACTATTATTTGAAATACAGTTTTGTTGTCAGAATGAACATAGTTTAACTAGCATAGTATGTGTACTATCAATTTTGAGATCTAAGGTTCAATTTTTTCACCCTATATATATATATATATAATCTTGTTCACCAAGTTTGAGATTGTTAGTTCTTTTACGTTTTAAATAGGCAACTTTAGCTTTCCATATTTATAATCCACCTTAAAATCATTTTTCATTAAAGTTAATTTNAAGCATTCTTCTTCATATTTTTGTCATGAACAGCACAAACACAATAAAACATTACCATTTTTCTTTGTCATAATGATGAAAATAGCTTGAATGAGAACTAAAGACAAGAGGATTTTTATTTTGGATTATGCTTTAATTTAATTATCACAAAATAATTTATATATTTTGGGATATTGAAAAACAGATTTAAAATTAAAGAAATTAATTGGTAGCATTTGGGGCATTGGACTACTTGTCTCTCACCAAATGGTCATGTGGTCTAAGATAATAAAAGTGGTGCATGCCCCCTCAATTTTTTTTTTCTTAAATGATTTATTGTTGAGGTTCTTTATATTGACATTATATAAAGTATTCAAAGTTTCAAGTTGCCAAATACAATATGTGTTCTAATTTTTTTTCCTAAACCATGTCTTCATAGAAAGTTTTTAAAAAGAAAAAAGAAAAAAAAAAGTTGATTTGTGTTATATTAATTATCATAAAATCCAAACAAAATCAATGGAAAGAACATGCATTTGTTTTTCAATGAAACCAACTATTATTTGAAATACAGTTTTGTTGTCAGAATGAACATAGTTTAACTAGCATAGTATGTGTACTATCAATTTTGAGATCTAAGGTTCAATTTTTTCACCCTATATATATATATATATATAATCTTGTTCACCAAGTTTGAGATTGTTAGTTCTTTTACGTTTTAAATAGGCAACTTTAGCTTTCCATATTTATAATCCACCTTAAAATCATTTTTCATTAAAGTTAATTTTTATCTAAGCTAAGAAAATAATAATAACCATATACCTTTTACTAAAAAAAATATATACAAGTTGTTTCTCAAAATATATATCTTATATTTAATACAAAAGGATATGTTTTAAAACTTTAGAGAACAAAGGTTAGAAGAGATTATTTTTAAAGAAAAATTAAACATAAGCTTTTGATAAGATTACTTTTAACTTTTAAGGTTTATTGAAATAAAAAGAGTAAATTTTAAGATTTAAAAGTATATAACTAAAATATGACAACTCTCAAGCTATAACAATGAAGGAATATAAATAGTATTTTATCCTACAAAATTTTTATATTATTGCTTTTGAACTTTCAATTGCTTTTCAAATTGATAGATAAATTTAGTTCTTATTTGCTACTCTCAATTTTATTTTTTTTATTTATTATTTGTTAGGTTTATTTTTTTATTTTTTTATTTATAAAAATCAAAAGGTCAATGGATTCCATATGGATTTTTACCAAACAATTAGTGATTGAATAATAATGTTGAAGAAGACATGAGATGGGGATCTCAAAATCTCTAAGTAAAAGATTACTATTAAAAGTAAGCTTTGGAATGACCAAAACCAATTACCTGTATATCTCTCTTACTATAAATATTTAATATTCCAAAATAAGAAAAATAGATATGAATCCAACAAAATCATAACATACCTCTTTGAATATAAAATGTGAAAGTCCCTTTCTATTTGTCAATGCCTTTGGTCTTTGATGGGTTTTTGTGAACTTATATGGTCCATTTTAACTGCTCAAGTTCCAATGAATTATTGTAAGTTAACCCATGTGGTTGTTTCTTTAATACTTGTGTACAATTAGTCAGCTCTAAGGATTATTTTGATAGCACCTAAAAGCATGTTAATGATGGATTATGATAGTATATATGATGAGAGCGAAAGTAACTAAACATCTAAGTTTGAAATTTATATGGCCGAAATCTGAGTAGTTCAACATTAATTAATTAACATCTACTCACTCACCTTCATAGTTTAAATGAATCAAAATATATATATATATATATATCAAACTCCAACATTAATTTTACAAACCATGAGAAACATCAATACTTTAATTAATCGTAAATAATAATGTTGTGCTATAAAATATATTTCTAAAAAATATCAAACTCAAATAGATTCTTTTAAATATCATACTAATTTTGTTAAAAGATGATAAACAACTTTTTTATCATGATTCATCATTTTATTTAAAATCAAGAGTTATTTATTTTTGTCTTGAAATTGACGGTTGATCTTATGAATTTTAAAATGACAAGTTCATGTATTTAAATATACGTTACTTATAAAATTAAACAAAACATATACGAGTATTAATTAGTTAGATGTGGGACAAAATCTAGCAATTAGTTAATTAGATAATAACCAAAAATAATTTTAAAAAAATTAAAAAAAAAAAAAAAAAGTATTTAAAGCATATAGCTTCAAGTAGACACAAAGACAAGCAATGTGAAGAGCTTTGGGGACATAAGGCATATGCTATATTTTTGCAAGCTACCAAGAAAAAGAACTCAGATTCCTTCTCTTTCAAATATTATTTTCTATTTATGGGTTAATCTTGATGCAGCCATCATATGCATATATTTATTTAAATATTTCCCAAGATCTTCATAATTGCAAGTGTAAATTTTTCAATATTTTAAAATTAATCATTTTAGATTTCTTATAATAATTAACTATTTACCAAATGGATAGTGTAAATCAAGTTTTTTGTATTAAGATGTTAATCAAATAAGCATAATGTGGAGTCATATATATAGTAAAAAAAAATATATATAGTGGAGAAAATTATTAGTTTTTAAAAGATTTAAAAATCGAATTAGACATTATTCTAAAATTCATTGACCAAAATGCTAAAATTTTAAATTTAAAAGAAAAAAGAGACTTGAAAAGCTTTAAAATGAAAGTAGAACAATAAATTTAGAGTTCAAGTTAAGATTTTAATAATAATTTTATAATACAATGTTTTAATGTACCAAAAAAAAAACTATAAAATAACATAGGTAGGGTGTGAGTTTAATATTATTCAAACTTTTATTTTTTTTTTTAACATGGGTTTAATATTCAAAGTTGATGCCATGATTTTCAACTACAAAACTATATTATATTAAATATAATATAAAGTTTTGAATGTGTAAATGTGACAAATTCTGCCTAGGTGTCTGCCTATCAAAACACCGGGAATATTGGCTCTCTGTTTTCTTTTTCTTTTACTCTCCCTGGTATTTCAATTTGACAAATGCTCTAAAAAAAACTTTAATTAATTAATATTACACTAATCAATTAATTATCTTGTTCCTTTGGTTTTATAGTATGTAGACATTGTCATTTCCTAGGTTTCTAGAGAAGCCATTTTTGGGGTTTTTTAATATAGAGAAAAATAGAACATGCCTTCCTCTTATATATATAATTGTGATATAATGTATTATAAAGCATAATCTTGATGGGGCCTATAAGATGAATGTATAAATTAACTTAATTAATTAATTACTTGATTTATTTTCCCTCTAAACCTCTTTTTGGCAAGCTTTCTAAAAAGAAGCATGAGGTAAAGGGTGCATTATCTTCAGATCTTGGGAACCTTTCTTTAAAAAAAAAAATTCTTTGTTTTTTTTTTTAATTAATACTCATAAAGATTTGAACTACAAATCAAAATTTTAAACCAACAAAATTTTATCAATTAGATCTTATTATTAGTTGGTTTATTAGTAAAGTTGATTTAAATATATACTATTATTGCAATTAAAAAATCTATACATTACTATTTTTCTCATATGAAATGGGAAAAAAAGTGAATTTGAGCTCAATTCAGCTAGTTAAAACAATTAAATTTGACTTGGTTAAGAGGTTGAAAGTTTAGAGCCTAACCCCTAAATGCGAACCCACACAAAAGAGGTTTATTAAATACAAAAATGTGAAATAGAACCTGAACTTTGTTAGACACATATTTAAAAGTTTAATAACTTATTAAATACAAAATAAAAAATGTAGAATTTTCTTTTAAAATAAAAATTAAAAGTGTAAATAAAGACTAATTATAAGATAATTTTTTAAGTTTAAAGAACTAGTAAACACAAAATTAAAAATTCAAAAATTTATTAAATATTTTGTCAGAAACTTTTTGTGAGGTTTAATGAGATTTATTTTGATACCGACATAAAAACTAATTTAACTAAACAAACAAAAGAAAGAAAAAGATGACAGAGGGATTTGCAAAAGTTTCTATATACCTTTAAAAATCAAGATTATTTACTCACTATTATTTGTTTTGCTTTTCACCCTTTTAAATATACTATTGGATTCTTAATCAAATTTAGAAGTAAAAATAGATTTATAAAGTTACATTAGGGTGATTTTCAAATATAGGAAAATGAACTAAAATATTTATAAATATAGCAAAACTTCATTGTCTATGTGCGATGATAGACTATAATAAACTACTATTTGTGTCTACTTGTGTAATGACAGATAGATAATAATCTATTGCGGTCTATCACAAATAAATTGTGATGTTTTACTGTTATTTGTAAATATTTTTCAATATTTTTGTCATCTAAGATAATTTCCCTTAAATTTAATCAATATTTCTACACATATTGTTTAAAAATCTTGAATAATATGTTTAAAAAAAATATAAAAGTAAAAATAAAATAATAATCAAATTGGTACTAGGTAATTTTTTTTTTAATATTTAGGATATGCATTATATGAACTTTTGAATTATAAAATGATTTATGGACATAATGAGTTGTATGAGATTTCTTTTTTTCCTTTTTCCTTTTAAATAATTTAATGATAATGCATGTGAACTTCCACCACGTTGAATCTAATACTTTTAAGAATAATAATGCATTGAGAGGGCGAAAATTAAAAATAAAAAAAAATAAAACTCTAAATTACATAGTAAATTTAAAGATTGATCGACTAATTAATTAAAGATCTAATAAATTAATGATATTGAAATAAAAATTAGAAAAAGAAACCATTCAAATTCCAAAATAAATCTATCTATTTATGAGATTTTTTTACAATATTTGTTTAAAACTTAAAAGACAAAATATAATGGCATTAGGGATTTGTTTTAATGCATATCTTCCTTTCTTCTTTATTTGTCTATTCTTTTTAGAGCACAAAATTGTCAATATTCCATTTTAAGATATAATTTTCAAAAATTAATAAATAAAAAAAAAACCTCATATCTATCTAGATTAAATCAAAGAATCTTCGCTAGAGACCTATCCAATAAATAATAACATCCTTAATACTTAAGAGGGAAAAGAAAAATAAATCAAATGAATCATGAAATTTATTATATTCCATGGTAGACTTCAAAATACAAAAACTCTTTAAAGATATGATATGGAAAATCAAAGAAACATAAGTGTTAATTGGTTTCACATGTTGAATATTTAAAAATGTTTGATATTAATTAATTACACAAGTTGTGAAGTGAAAGGAGTTACTTAAAAAATTTTAATCTAATGATGTTTTAATGGGATTTAGATGACCAATAATTGTTGTCATTTTACATCACTATACACATAACAAAAAATGCCAATAATAGTAACCAATTTTTCTTGTGGTTTGTGCTTAACAACCAAAATTTTAGGATTCATAAAGTTTTCTTGGTCCTACTTAAATGTTATTTTCTTTGAAAACTCTTGACTATACCCTATCCTATCATATTTTGTAGCTTTCTAGTGTTTGAAATTAAAACTAACAATTATGAAATGTAGTGAGATCTAAGTAACAAAGAATCTGTAGGAGGGAAAAAAAGTTTGACCAGGAGAGAATTGAAATCTTCACCCATGTTTTCAATTTAAAAAAAATAAAGGGATTTGAAGATTCAAAATTTTAACCTCTTCATTTTCTACAATTTTTAATGTAAAAAAGCATCAAGAAAAAGTTATAAATGCGTCGACAAAGGTTATGCCAACGCAAAAAGTTGTGTCGGCATCAACGTCACTATAAGCCCGTTGGGAGAAATTTCTCTAAACACACACCAATTGTGTCTCAAGAAGAGTGCCTTTCTACCCATGCAATTTGGTTTGGGTAGGGAGAGTTTTCCCTTGTCTCCGTTACATTATTAGATTTTGTGTTTGGCGAACTAAATCAAGCTTACTGATCATAGTTCGTTACTTGATTAATAATTGAAAGAACCATCATAATTGATTTGTTCAAATTCTATGACACAATCTTTAACACCCTTGAGGGAGTTAATGTTCACCTTGTGACAATTAATCTAACCACTGTTCTTTAGCATTAAAACTTAGTAAGATCGATATAGTTATGCGCGTACTTAATCCACACTAAGTTACTTCTAATAGACATACTAACATGCACAATGCCTTGTAACTCTCTATCATTCTCAACTCAATAGAGACTTTAGTTGACTACACAAACACTACCGGACAACGGCTTAAAGAAACTTTCTACCAACAATGTGGTCCAAGAAAAAAAGCTCAAAGCTAAAGTAGTGCGCTAAAGTAGTGCAAAAATCTCCCACTTGTTTCGAACTTTCTCTTTTTGGAATGGAATATTTACGAAATCCCCATGAATAGGATCAAACCTTATTCCATGGTATTTACATGAGATTCCTCATTCTTATTCTTAAGCAAGTCCCCGAGAGGGCTTGGCTTAGTTGATCCATGATTTATGTTTCGTCTTTCGTTACGTTTTCCCGACTCTCTTAGTTATAATACTACATTATTAGGTTTAGATGATAAAGAAATATAATGTAGGAGGCATCTATTCCTCTTTATGAAAAACGAAGTACATATACTTACCATTAATCTACAAATTCTAATTTATAGCATCGTGTTAGTTAAATGTCTTAGACAATTAATCCTTTTTTAAAAAAAAAAAACTAACCCATACAAATGAGATAGAAAACCAAGGGAATTTCTCTAACAAATATAACTCAAACAAGACCAATAATATTAAGTTGCTTGTTTTTATTGATGGGTTAAATGATAGTGGGAAGTTAGTGAAGCCCATGTGTGCAAATAGTGAAAGTTTGGTTTTCTAATGACAATTCAAAGTTTGGAATTAATCTCACAAACAAACAAAGCCTAATAATAAATCACACACACAATGGGTAGAAATACAAAAACCAATCCTTTTGGTGCACTTTTTGTTGGGCTTTTGAGAAACAAGCAATTTCATGTGGAAAAATCATGGGACCCTTTCTTGGAGGGAAAAATATAAATAAACAGATTTAAAAATTATTGCAGTGAAGAAATTGAAAGTTGAAATAAAAATCCAAAAAATATTGCTGGATTCTTTTAGGGACTTGTTATTATCAAGAGGGGAAAAAAAGAGAAAATAATAATGAATAAATAAATAAATAAAAGATTGGGCCCAGTTTTCAAATAAAAAATGAAAATCACTTGAAGCCCCAAGTGAAGTGCACATCTCATTCAATTGCTTGGAAAATTGATGACATGTCATGTAAGCAGTGTTGTCTTTGGCCATGTGGGGATCTATTATCTGTCTAATCTGTCTCCTCACTATTTCTTATGTTTCTTTCATACATTACTTTTTCCTATTTAAATATTAAATAAATTTTTCATATGTATGTTTCATATTAATTTTTTGCCCTTTAAAATTAATTCTCCTCATTTTTGTTTTTGTTTTTTTTTTTTTTAAAGCTGTTCAATTAAAACTACTCATTTCAAGTTTGGTCTACATTGGTTAAATAATAATATAATAGTTTGAAAAAAAAATAAAAAGAGATAATTGTGCAGTGACCTATTTTAGAGACTCAAAATGTAAAATGACCCCTTCTTCTAATAAAAAAAAAAAAAAAAAAAAAAAAAAAAAAAAAAAAAAAAAATT
>QLSR01000059.1:18202-36427 GCA_031780015.1 Citrullus colocynthis
TTGGTTTTTTTTTTTTTTTTTTTTTTAAATGCTTTGCCTTTTTGCAAATTGCTACTATAGTTTTCAAATGAGTATATACCTTAAATTATAAGGTTGATTTGCTATATTATAAATGTAAATTATAACCATGCTCATGCAATATTATTTGAAACAATTCATGAGTTATAAAATTATATATTTTTATAGTACAACCATAGGTGATTGAATCTCAAAGAGAGAGTATGCTAATTATAATTGAGTTAAACTCACATTTGGCACATATAATATATTATTTAAGATTATTTTAAAATACAGAAAAAAAAGAAGATAATATTAATCTTTTTATGTAATATTGTTATCAAAGGTCTTTCTTTCATAATGTCCATCGAATAGAAATTAATGCACTCTAGAATTTTAGAAATTTTTTAAAATAACTTTTAGTCTCTAACAAAAGAAAGAATCTAGATTAGAATATGTTCGTTTTTTCATTCGAAATAGTATGTTCGTTAATTCTTTTTTTACATTATATGTGACATATGTGAGATAGTATGGCTTTAGGGCATGTTGAGATTAACTCTGAATAAAAGTCATTTTTATTTAAACAATTTTAATAAAATAAAAATTTTAAGTAAATTATACTATTGTAACTAGTTATTCTTTCTCAAGGGTGTTTTTTATTATAAAAAAAATTGTTTGATTTACTATATACTAAAAGTATTTTTATTAATGTGCAATTATTATAAATAACGACTATTAAAAACTATAAACTAATAATTTAAAAACACTTTTATTGGTCGAGTTTCTTTAGGATAGGATCAATCTAATTCATCATTAGAGTAAGTTGTCAGGAGTTGACCATTGGAGATAATTGATGCAATTGGTCGTCATAGGTGGTCATTGTTGGAGTGTTAGTTGTCGGAGGGGGTCGTCAAAGTTGGTCGTCGGTGGTAGTTGTTGGAGTTGGTCATTGGAAGTGATCACTAGAATTTGTCGGGCATCGGAGTTGGTGGTGGTAGTGGTTGCCAAATGTGGCTGTCGAAGTTGGTCATTAGTGGCGGTCGTAGCAAGTGGCCATCAAAGTTGGTTACCAGAGATGGCCACCAGTGTAGGTCATTAAAAATTTCATTGAAGGTGGCTGGCAGAGGGCAGTGGTAGCCAACAACAACCATAGTGAGAGTGAGGTAGAGGACTAACGAGGGCATTATGGCAATTTTATGTATTATACAAATTGGGGAGAGATTAACCATTAAACACTCAAAGATCATTTTTCTGAAAGTTGATTTTAGTAATTCTCTCGAACTAACTTTGTAACGACCCGACTAATACAATCTAATTGGCCCATTACTCAATGCATGCAAGTTTCAAGAAAGACATTATGCTGAATAGTAAGAAAGAAACAATGCTTCTCATGGAAATTTCTGTTTGTATAAACTCAAGAAAAACAATGCATAAATATAAAAAGGAAATCTTGGTTCGGGGTACCCCTAATAAAATCAATAAAATTTCATGAAACAGAAATCCACATATCAAATAAAAGACAAGCTTCAAAACAAAATTTGACAATTGGACAAAACTCATTAAAACATGCAATACTAAGCGGAAGCTACTACGGGTCCCGTGAAGCCATCGAGGATTCCTCTTGTCACTCGCCAGCACATTCTTTCCCTTACCTGAAAAAAAATATAAGATGAAAGGATGAGTAATTATATTACTCAGTGTAAGTGACCCCACTACCGGAGCCGGGCTAGGCACCTAAGTCCTTTAAGTGCATCAACCGTAAGACATGCATATCTAACATACTTTTATAGGGAACTGGTTATACTCGCCCTAAAGTTGGTTTTGGATGTCCACAAACCTCTGGAGCCCCGAAGGAACTCTTACCTCTGGTGATCCCGAAGGAACACAAACCTCTAGTGTACTCGAAAGAGCACAACTTCTGGTGAACCCGAAGGAACACAGCCTCTAGTGAACCCGAAGGAACACATCCTCTAGTGATCCCGAAGGACCACAACCTCTAGTGAACCCGAAGGAGCACAACCTCTAGTGATCCCGAAGGACCACAACCTCTGGTGAACCCGAAGGACCACAACCTCTGGTGATCTCGAAGGACCACATCCTCTGGTGAACCCGAAGGACCACAACCTCTGGTGAACCCGAAGGAACACATCCTCTAGTGATCCCGAAGGACCACAACCTCTAGTGAACCCGAAGGAACACATCCTCTAGTGATCCCGAAGGACCACAACCTCTAGTGAACATCCAACCGACGTAGGGGAGTTACCACTACCCATCATACATGATCAATCAAATTCGCACTCCTTCCATTCCATGAATTCATACATTAACAGCACTGTTCATAAACATCTCATAGTATAAGCATATGCATCATCAGCCGCATACAACCTTTAGACATGGGAATTTCATACAAGCATGCTATATCACATGAGGCTTAGAAATTCTACTACATCATGGCAACTAAACATATGGCTAGAAGGCGGTTCAGGTAGTAAAGTCACTTACCTGAGGATTGATCCATTAAATTATCCACACAGCAGTTCTTGCAAAATTCTTGGACAACTGTGAATAGAATTCCCCAACTTAAGTTAGTCCACAAGCCTAGTCTATCATAAGCGAACCTTTTGTTCGAGAGAGTCCTTACCCAAACGTGACCAACTCGTAGCTCCCTCTGACCCTACAGACTAAAACAATCGCCGGCTACCTATTAAGATGTACCAAATAAATTCGAAATTCCCGATTATTCATCAAAATATTCAACTAACCCTAATCGGGTTTGAGATACTCACTTAGGAGGGTACTGATCGGGCCGGGCGAGCAAGAAACCGCAACCGAGAACACGTTTTCGAGCTGGAGCAAAAAGCTGGACGAAGGAGAGCGTGAGACGCAGAAAGCTTGTGGCGGCAGGAGTGCGTGAGACGCAGAGTGCTTGCGGGAGCGGGAATGCGAAACCATTACTTTGGTCGTGAGACAAGCGATGGAGATTGAGGGAGGTGGTTGCAAAGAGGGAAATAGATGGCGGCAGAGAGGGAAGAGATGGCAGTAGAGAGGGAAAGGGATGGCGGCAGAGAGGGAGAACGGAAGAGGAGGGAGGCTGCCAAATTTATTAACTTCAACCGAATAAAATAAAATCTCCTACAAAATAAAATCTCCTTTAATTACTCCAATCCTATAAAATCTCTTATAAAATAAAATCTTCTTCAATTACTCCAATCCTATAAAATCTCCTATAAAATAAAATCTCCTTCAATTATTCCAATCCTACCAAATTTATTCACTTTATTTTACTTGCCCCAAAATAAATTATCCTTTACCAAATCCCAAAAAATCTCCTTAACTCTAATTTTGAAACTTTCCATCTTAGCCTAAATAAATGCATGAATACATATAAATAACTATACTTTCCCTTTCATACATAATAACTCAAATTAATTTACTAGGAAGATTTACTCAACGATTTGGGGTTGTTACAAACTTATATTATAAACTCATTTTTCTTTTTTAAAAAAAAAATTATTTTTAGTGATTGTCAAACCTTTCAACTTTTTCCTAGAACAACTTCTTTTTTTCAAAATTAAATACTTGAAAAGTTAAACCAAACGCATTTTCATTCTAACTTTTAAATGATTTGTTATGGCTGATTAAATAAAATCTATTTATATGTAGTTTATTGACCTATTTTTTTTTTTTATAAAAAGAAAAAGAAACAAGATTTCGTATTTTTCATCATGTTTGTTTTACAGAAAGAAAAACTTTTGGTAAAGATTAGTTGATGCTTAAAAAGTATCATATCATAATTAGTCAAATCTTGTAATTCATTTGGTAATAAATAGGAGATCAATCAAATAAAAATAACCTCTCTCTCTCTATATATATACACTGAAAGAATTTACATCAGTAGTTTTAAAAATTCAACCTTACATAGATTTGTAAAAAATAATAATAATAATAATAATTAAATTAAACATTAATTGAGAATTATTTCAGAAAAAAAAAAAAAAAAAGAAAATTTTCTTTATTCAATCACCAGATATGCTAATACGACAGCTTAGCAAACTTATGGTTTTTCATATACAATTCTTAGGGGTTTCATAATCATTCTATTTTCAGGTCAAAATTAATGTCAATCATAATATAATGAAAAATTGTCAATCAAATGGCTCTTGAAAAGATTCCCTTCTCTTCATATATATTAATAAATCCTTGAAAATAATTCAAACATAGAGATGGTTTCTCATTATTATGTATTTGTAATTTATTTGAATACTCATCCAATGATTCATTGTGTTAAGTATAATTACAATAATTTTGTGTATATCTTCTCTTCTTATAAGAATAGGGAATCTTTTAATAGATTTTGTTTAATTTATACCTAATAAAAATATAACCAATTTTCCTAAAAATTAGATATTCTTATTAAAAAAAGTGGAAAAGCGTCACAATCTTTATAAAATTTACTTTATTTTTTTTTTATTATGAATTATATTTTGAAATCCAACTTATTATTAAGAAAACCTCAAATGACTTAAACAATTCAAATGACCTTCAAACTAAAATGAACCAAAAAACCAATTGACATTTAAAAATATTTAATAGAAACTCACCCAACCCAATCATATAGTGAAGTATAAGAAAAAAAACAATTAATCAATAATTAAACCTACCAAATCTATCCATCACATTAAACTATATACACACACAAATTAACTTCAATATATAAGTTATTGGTAAATAAAAATGATAAAGACAATAACTCTAAAATTATACCAAAAAATCATTTTTAGGTTAATTACAAGTTTGAGGATGATGTTTATTTAATTAGTTCTTAAATGTTGATTATAATCTTAAACTTTAAATTTTTTATCTAACAAATTTCAAATTTCTTTAAGGTAATTAATTTATTAAATATAACTTTGAATCTTATGTCTAAGAAATTATAATTTTTCAAGTTTTGTGTCTATGAAATCCGTGAATTTTAAAAAATTTCAAAAATTCAAGGACTAATTTCATAATTTTAAAAGTTTATAGACCAGGTAACTAAACACAAACTTCAAAATTATGTGACTAATTTTATAATTTAACCATAACTTTCTAAATACAACGAAATGAGGTGAAGGGAAAGAAAAGAAAGAGAGAAATAGTATCAAATTGACTCAACTTCGGGGTATATTTTTAAAAATATATCAAATACTTTGTTTTTTATTCATGGATTTTCACATTTTTTTTCTTATTTTTGCCTTAAAAAACCCCCTTATCACAATCAGTTATAATTATTTTTCATTATTAATTTGGACGTTTTGAATGTTTTTATTACGTAATTTATTTTGAATTTTATGGTTTGAGAGGCAACACACAAGGTTATTTTAAAAAAAAAAAAAAAAAAAAAACGCGTTGAAAATTTTCAAACAAATTATTTTCTTTTCAGATTTTATTTATTGATGGAAAATTACAAAAGCATAATTTTTTTTTTAAACATTAAAATAAAAAAAAATTCGGCATACATTACTTTTTTTGTTTCCTTGTTTTCATTTCTTAGAAAAGTTCGACATAAGTTTTTTTTTTTTTTCCAGGTTTATTGATTTTACAAACCCTTTTTTATATTTTGTTTTTAAACCATCAAATGCATAAAGAAACCATTCTTATTTTTTCAAAAATTTCGAACAAGAAGTTATTTTATGAAAAGTTTATTTATTTTCAGTACTTTTGTATTGTTTTGTTTTTTAAATAATAAAAATTACAAGATTTGAATGTGATTATAGTAATTGACATTATTTATATATATTAAAAAAAGATTAAAATATCATTTTGGTCCCTATACTTTGAAATTTGTTCAATTTTAGTCCCTATATTTTTAAATGTCTAACTTTAGTTTATGTACTTTCAATAAATCTTAAATTTAGTTCCTACTACTTGTTTATTGTACATTTTTTTTCATTACTTTTTTATTTTTTTATTAACATTTTCACTATAAATTTTGAAAAACATATTCATATATTGTGTTTCTTTGCATTAAAATTATTATGATGATGTACTCAATTTCGATAAAAATTAATTTCGAGAGACTAAATTTAAGATTTATTGAAAGTATAAAGATTAAAATTGGACATTTGAAAGTATAGAGACTAAAATTAAACTAATTGCAAAATACAAGGACCAAAATAGTATTTAATTTTTTTTTAAAACAAAAAACTCTAATTATTTCGTGTGAGATAAATTTATAAATATTGAAAAATTTTAATTTTTCTTTCTGTAAAGAAAAGGGCCAAGAAAGATTATATTAAAGTTTAGTTGGCTTCCCAAGGGCATAATACACAAAAGAAACACACTTGCTCCTACCACTCTTCTCCATGCCACTTAGTTGGGATACACTAACCCTGTTTCCAAACACTCCATTTAACTTCCATGAAGGTTCAATCTTTTTTATTTTTTAATTAAAAAAAAAATAAAATAAAATAAAAGAGAGGAAGGAAGGAAGGAAGGTTGAAGGTTAATTAGGGTGTGAGATCCAATATAATTAATTCCACCATTGTCCCCTACAACCCCTTTTCTCTGCCAATTCTCTATGACATGTTTCTTGTGTCCCTACCTTATTTTAATGATTTTCCAATTTTTAGTTTAAACCATGTAATTTTGTTGAGGAATAAATGCACATGCATAATCTTTGCATAAGCTATGAAGTTCCTACTTAATTAGAGTATGTTTTTGTTCATAATTCCTCTTACATTCATCATTTGATTATCACTAATTATCTTCAAAAGTCAAGTATCCATATTTTCTTCTCATCAAATTCTAAAGACCAGAAAATTAAAACCCCTCCCCTTTGTAAATTCTTAAACAGTCTAATAATTGGTTCATCCTTCAAAGTTTATCCCTTTAATCAATGCAATTATTAGTTTCGAGGTGTAACAAAAACGATTTCAAGAGTTTAGGAGTATGAGTTCATCTTTTCCTTTTATTTTATAGAATTGGTTTCAGTTCATCTTTTCCTTTTATTTTATAGAATTGGTTTCTTAGTTTTAGGTTTAATTTTCTTTTGGTCTTTAGATATCAAAATGTCGTTTTTAAGTTTTGAGTTTGGTTTCAATTTAGTCCCGTTTCAAAATACTACAATTTAATTTACCCTCGAGGTTTGAATTTTGTGTCAATTTGGTCCTTAAGTTTCAAAATTTACACATTTGACCTCAAATTTTCCCTAAATACTCACTTTTAGTCTTTAATATTAATGTTTATTGATTAATTTACAATAATTAAAACAACTATAATTATTTAAGGTTCTTCATTTTTCATCCCTATTAAAATTAATTTTAAAATTTTACATATATAGTTATTTTTAATTAATTAATAAACATTGACACAAAAGATTACTAATGAGTAGTTAGTGAAGATTAGAAGTGTAAATCTTGAGATCCAGTGGCCAAATCGAAACAAAACTCAAACCACCACAGTAAAATCATAATATTTTGAACTTGAGACTAAATTGAAAATTCGCTCAAAACTTACGAATGTAAATATTTAAATTTTAGTGACTAAAATGGAAACTAACCAAAAAAAATCTAAAGAAAAAAAAAGCCTTTCCCACTTTTATAATAGTTTGCAATTCTATTCAAAACCCACTTTTTTTTTTTTTTTTTTTTGGATAAGTCATTAATATAAACTTAATTATCAAAGCAATTCATAGACGTATGTGCATACATTGAAAACGATTTTGAACGTTGATTTTATCAACCATAAGTCATTATTTATCTAAAGTTCCAAATGTACTGAAAAGTTTGATTCTGTCTTTGAATGATACATTTTTTTTTCCCTACAAGATATTATTAATATTACCTACGTAACGCAATCTTTTTTGTTTCTAATACAATTACGGGTAGGGAAATCTAAACCATAAATATCTTAGTCACTAACACGCTCGTATGTCAATTGTACTATGTTCAGTTTCGCATGTGAATTGTACTATGTTCAGTTTCGCATGAGAATTGTACTATGTTCAGTTTCGCATGTGGTAGAAAAAGACAACTAAATTATATGGAAAATATTGAGAAAATTTTAATTTACACCCTCCTAAATTTTCAAAACTGTATCAATTTAAATCTTAAACTTTATTAACTATATTAATTAACACCCTCCCACACCTACTTAATTTGAAAAATATTATGGAAAACATATAATTTTTTCAATTAAACCTCTTAATTGTTATAAGACTTATAAGTGAATCAATCTACATTCTTTATTAAGATTACATTTGAAAAGCGTCCATACATTCAAATTTTATACATATGTAGAATTCTTCAAACGCCGGATTAATAGAATGGACGATTAGAATTGATGCATGAAATGAAATTTTAATAAAAAGTCTAAATTGATTCACTTGCGAAAATTTAAAAGTCTAATTAATAGAATTTTAAGTCTTACACAAGTTTATTCAAACAAAATGTAATAGAGTGTGTAAATTGATACACTATTCAAAAATTTGTTTAAATTGATACAACTCTACAATTTAGGACAATAAGTTAGGGACCTTTTATTGAAATATTGTAGTTAGTAAAAATAATTAGGAAAATATTGTAGTTTAGAAACTATTTAGGAAAATATGGTAGTTTGGAGGAGAGAGAATATTGGATAGTGGAGAGAGGCAAAGGTCGAGACCTCAACCTTCGACCAAAGCAAAGGTCGAGACCTCGACCAAAGCAATCCTTCGACCAACGCATGGCCTGCTTCGACCAACGCATGGCCAGCCAACGCATGGAGGCCTCAACCTTCGACCAACACAAGACCTACCTTCGACCAACGCAAGGCTTGTTTCAACCAACACAAGGAGGCCTCAAAGTTTGACCAACGCAAGGCTACTTATTTTTTATTTAAATTTATTTGAAATATTATCTAATTGTTTTGTAATTCACAGAGATCGAGCAATAGTAGTCTTCGTGATGTTGCAAATGATCCAGATCAAGTATTTACTATATGCAATAATAACTCAAGTTACATGGAAGAATTACACTACATGTATGATATACCTATTGCACCTCCACCAGTTCCTAGGCATAGGGGACGTGCTCGAGCAGAAGAAGATGAGTTTGATGTGGTTGACCATAATGTGGAAGAATTGCCTCCTATGATGCAGACGTAAACGCAGAGCCAGACTGGTTATGCCAGTCCGATGATGATGCAACCAGCCTTTGGTTCAGGATATGATGATTCAGAGGCCAGACCATCATCTTCATACATGCATACACATGGACACGACGTCTATGAAGTGCCTGCAGAGGTACCAGAGCAACCAAATCCACCAGAGCAACCTAGAGTTCAAAGTCGACGACGCCAACCAGCTCGAAATCGGCAACGTCCAATTTGTGGACACATTGAATTTTTTTATTATTACTAATTTTAGTGAAAAAAAATAGATTGTTGTATTAATATTGACACTTTAATTTTATATTGATTGGTTGGTGATAAAATATATGTTTGTTATTATAACGGTTTTTTAAAATTTTCCGAAGTGAGAAGTGGAAGTGGAAGTGGGAAAAACAATTTAAATAAAAAAAAAAAAAGGAAGGTCGAGGGTTGAACCCTCGACCAAGGAAAGAAGAAAAAGAAAAAAAGAGAGAACCCTCGACCAAAGACACATTTTCCCATCCCCCAATTCCCAATAAAAACTACCATATTTTCATAAATATTTTCAAAACTACAATATTTTCATAAATAATTTATAAAACAACAATATATTTTCAAATTTTCCAATAAGTTAGATATATATATTTTTTTAAAATATTTATGCAACCATTTAAATTATCCCTAAAAAAAGTCAGTATGTATTAATTTCATTAACATGTTCAACTTCTGATTTGATACATATCAAATCAGGTATTTAATGCAATCTCATATGATGGGAGTCCATTTTTGGATTTTCAATTTAAATGTGGTAAAGACTAAAGAGTACAAGTATTTTATTTTCCATGCAACTCCAAAACTTCCATTTCTAATTTCATAGGTGCCATTCCTTTTAATTTCTTTCAAAGCTGATATATTACAAAAATGGTGACTTTGCCATTTAAGATACAAAACCAAATACATATTCTTTCTTATTTAGATAAACCACATTTTATATGAGAATAAAAGTATGAAGTAGTTTAATCTTCTTCCTGATTTGAACGTTTCGTTTGGTAACATTTTTTTTTATTTTTAATTTTAATTTTTAAAAATAAAATCTATAGACACTATTTCTACCTCCAAATTTCTTTCTTGTTATTTAATTTTTACCAATAGTTTAAAAAATGAAGCCAAATTTTGAAAACTAAAAAAAAATAGCTTTTAAAAATTTGTTTTTTATTTTTGGAATTTGACTAAAAATCCAACTATTGTACTTAAGAAAGATGCAAATCATTGTAAATAATGTGGAGGAAATAAGCTTAATTTTAAAAGACCAAAAACAAAAAGAACGAAATGGTTACCAAACATTCCTAAATTATGAACATGTAAGTCAATATTTTATAAATTGTAAATAAAAATCTTAATATATTATAAGAAAAATAGGCTTTGAATTGTTTAATTTTAGTCTATATACTTTTAAATTTTAAATTTAGTCTCTCAAAGTTAATTTTTATCAAAATTGATTGATGACAATAATAATTTTCATGTGAGAAAATTAGACATGTGATATTATTTCCAAAATTTATCTTGAAATGTTAATAGATAATAAATATTTTTTTTTGCAAAATCAGGAATAAACTAGTTAGAGTGAATAAACTTAAATTTATTAAAAGTATATAGACTAAATTTAAAATTTATTGAAAATATTTAGACTAAAATTGGACATTGGAAAGTATAGTGACTAAAAGTAAATAAGATTTTCAAAGTCCAGGAACCAAAATAGTATTATGACGTACCATTTATAAATGTAACTTGAAATTCATGTATGTAAAATTTTAAAAGTTAAATACTAAGTAGAGTTTATATACATTCTAAGTAAAAAAGACAAAAAAAAAAAAAGAAATAATAATTTTATAATAAAAAAAGGAGAAATATTTTCTTGGTCCCTAGGTTTTTGGTGTAGTATCCATTTAGTCCCTAAGCTTTAAAATGTTATATTTTTATCCTTAAGTTTCAAGTTTAATTTATATTTCCAAATGTTACAATTTTACTCTTGGCTATTGAGTTTTGTTTCAATTTGATTCTTAGGTTTAAAACAAAAAGATGATTTAGCATTGATTTTTCCTCAAAATATTCACTTTCAGTTTGGAGTGGTCTTTTAATTAATAAAAAATAATTAAAAAGATTAAAACTAATTAGTTTCACTATTTTTATTAAAATTAATTTTAAAATTTCTCATTATAATTGTTTTTAAACTAATTAAATAAAATTATTGTCAAAGACCAAAGTTAGGGGAAAAAAAAAAACTCAAACCTCAACAAAACTGTAACATTATAAAACTTGAAATATTAAATTTGAGGATTCAAATGAAAATTTACATTCAAAATTTGGGGGGAAAAAGAAAAAGTAAACTTTTGCATGGAAAAAAAAATAATAATAAAATTTGTAGTATTATTTAGAAAAGGTTGGAGCTTGCAGGACGGCAAAGGGTTGACCCATTAACCAATGAGGAGAAAAGAAGTGCAAAATCCTCTTACACTTCACGAATATTCACGCGCCTACATACTCCACGCGCTTTCATATTATTATTATTTTATGATTGAGAAAAGAAAATAAGATGAAGCAACGTATGCCACGTGAGAAACAGCAGAAACTACCTCCTTGCACGTGCCAATTTTGATTACGTCATCTACATCGTTTCTCCGTTCGGCTTTTAACGCCACCCTACGCTATTCTTATACTAAACAACTTCCCTCGCACGTGCCAAACTACCCTTACCCATTCCCTCCTGGATTCACGTGCCACTTTTTGGAAAAGAAAAAGAAAAAAAAAAAAAAAACTCAACATAGGTTTTTGTCCTTCACGTCCATTTGTTTGTTTTTTTGTTTTTTTTCTTTAAATAGTCATGGCTGTTTCTTGAAAAAATTATTTTAAATGATAAAATTATTAAAAATATTTATAATTAATAATAAAATTTTATTTTCTATTTGTGATAAAGTGCAGTAGATTGCAACAACAAACTACTATCTTTGTTTTTATTATTGCATATTAAAACTAGATATTTGAAGTAAAGTAAACAATTTTACAAAAATTTTTAGAAATTTTGAAGTGAAAATAAAATTTTTCATCACTTACTCCAAGGCATAATTTCTTTTTTAAATTCTCTTCTGAAATTATCTTTCTTCAATTTTTTTACTCTTTAACCTTTATTTGTGGAAAACACACATGATTAAAAGGAAAAACTTATCATATTAAAAAAAAACTTTCGAAAGGAAGATTTACGTTTAGTAAATGATTATGAAATCGACAAATAAAAAATACAGAAAATGTAAAATAGCAAAAGATTGACACACAAATTTACGTGGTTTATTAACTGTGTGTTAGTTACATCCACATGGTAGAGGGAAAACAATTTTCTCAAACAGAATGTTATAGAATACAAAATAGTGGCACTTTTAGGGTTAAAAAGTTTATATAATGCAATTTTCTAAATTCTAGGGTCATGTCGTAAAGAACCACAAATAACCAAATATGCCAGCGAGACCTCGTACTTGATCAATCAAGGTGTCAAATAACAAATTTAAGGTATTTCAACCAAGATGAAGAAATTTACATTTAGGAGTGAAAGTGTCATTCTCATTTAGTTCAAACGGCAAATGCTTGACTTCAACAAATTTATGAAAAAACCCTTCACCTGCAAAGCCAAGCGCTCACAGGGGAAGTATGATCATTTATACTCCCTTTTCCTCCAAAATTAGGTTTATGGTTCCTTTTATAGATTTCTTCAATTTTAGTTCTTGCTTTAATCGAATTTTCTTCTTTTCTTTGTCTTTCAATATCATTGAATTTCTTGCTATTGTATTGCAATTTCATATTTTCTCAATGCGTTGTTGTCCATTTTGTAAAGATTGAGTGATTCCAAGTCGTTTTTGGAGCAATTTGGAAGAATCAAGATCAAGATTGGGGTAAATCATACCTAAATATAGCAACTGAGTCATGAAAATTGAAGTTCAAAGCCAAGAAATCAAAGGTGACAACGCTTGGGCATTGTATATAACATCAAGATGCTATAAGATTCGATCAAATATGCGTGTGGGGCCAATTTTATCAATGATGGAAAATTGGGTAGCATCGAGATATTATTGCAACTTCTATAAATGCATCCCTTTGGTTTTTAGGTAATAACCTTTGATGTAGGTGGTCGTATTGAGTGAATGTATGACTTAACGTTTTCTTCATTTTTTTCACCCTCTTTTCATTTGTACCTTTAGATTTGATGGATTTCAAGTCGATTTTAAGTTATATCTAGATGAGTTGCTAGTGTATATCATTGATTTGAAATTTTTTTGGGCTTAGCTATGTAATGTTGTGAGATTGTATTGAACTTTTGTTGTCATGTTCTTATATTATTGATCTCTTATGTTTTTTGTTTTTTTTTTAATCATGAGCATGTTTGTTTACATTGAATTGACAACTAGATTAAATTAGTATGATCTTAGCAATCCTTAATTGTCATTGGACTCATGCTTAATGTTAGTTGCATATAAGTTGTCTTATGTGTGTGATTATTTAGGTTTTTCCTAAATATTCATAGTTGACATGATAAGTCTTAAACGTAAAAGAACGTTGTAATCAAAATTGAATTTTGTTTAATTATAGAGTCTCCATCACTAGAACTTAATGTTTTGGCTAAGTAGTATGGAATGTTTTTCGTCCCCACCAACTAATTAGTTAATTTAGGAATTAATCCGACGTAGGAAGAATTAGTTTTTTCTTAAAGAGAGTCTTTCTCACTTTTCTGATTAAGTCAACTGAGTCGCCATTAACAAAGAATTTGATTAGATCTTTAATTTCAATGATCAATGCTACATGCTAGCTAACATACTCTAAATTGGTGTTGGTAAGATCAATTTTATTCACAAGCATTTTACAGTTTAGCATATTTTATTTTATTCAAATACAAAATTCCTTACTTCATTATTTAAATTCAATTAGAGAATACAGTTAATTGTCGCTCTTTGTGAATCAACCTGTCCTACTTTTACTACAAGTTTAAGCTAGACAGGTCTCTACGACCTTCCATCGCTCCTGTAGTGCCTATTTGGTTGTATTTTGATTGAATCTTTGCCTTTTTTTTTTTTTTTTTTTTTTTGGAATGTCCTTGAGATAATCGGGGGTATNGGACAAGAATGGCACCTTCCTTCAAGTCCTATGTTAATGAACAGACGTTAACATCAAAGACTAAAGTGAGTATTTTATGAAAAAAATTGAGGTTAAAAGTATAAAATCTTGAAATCTAGAAACCAAATTGAACAAAACTCAAATTTTAAAGGTAAAATTGTAACATTTTGAAATCTAGGAACTAAATTGAAATCAAACTCAAATTTAAATACTAAAAGTGTAACATTTTGAAATACCAAGTGAAAACTAGACCCAGAATTACCTAGGGATCAAAAGATTTTTTTAATTTTTTTTTTGAGGACCTATGCTTGTTTTCTTGCAAACTTTTTCCTAAGTAAACGATTGAATTCTTAGCTAAATTTTAGAAACAAATTTGAATAAATGCAATGATGCGCTGCTAGGAAAGCGAATCTTTGAGATCATATGTGATTTTTTAAATGTATGTATCTATTGAGTGCAATATGTGCAGTTGATGTTACTAGAATGTGACTATTTTCGAACGGAGGTGGTTACACATCTACCCTTACATTTTTAATAATAAATTTATGTTTGGCCCATTACTTTATCAGACACAACTCCTAGAGTGTAGGTGTATATGTTGAGTTCAATAGGTGCAATAATGGCTCGATCAATGACACATTGAGATTGATGTATCGTTTTGAATGCTTGTATCTATTGAATATGATATATGCAATTGACGATGGAGCCTTTGGTAAAGAATTCAAATACGTTATACAAAATCTCAAATATTACTTTTGTTTTATTGTGAGCATTTGGTATGCTCATGCTTATTAAAAAAACAGACACATAAACATTTGGATGTGCTATATCAAATATTTGCATCGTAATTTTAGCTTTAGACAATTGAATATTATTTTAAATTTTAAATTAAAAGTTTGACATTTTAGGCATGTGTTCGTTATAAGAAAGTTTTTCTCAAAAACAAAACAAATAATAAGTAGGGAAGACTTATGTTTCTCCAAAGCCTTAGTTACTTGAAATGTCCATTTATCTCGTGGATTAGTGCCATGTCCCAAATAAGAGGTGAGTTCTCGATTGGACAGAAAATGGGGAGAATTTTCTCTCCGTTGAGAATACTTAATATTTTAAAAAATCATAGCTTTAAATAATTAGTTATTTTCAAAATTTATTGGGACAGAGAAGACTTCCTCCTGTGGATATCTCTATTAGTCAAGTGGCGAACATGAGAAAAAGAGANGCAGACACAACTCCTAGAGTGTAGGTGTATATGTTGAGTTCAATAGGTGCAATAATGGCTCGATCAATGACACATTGAGATTGATGTATCGTTTTGAATGCTTGTATCTATTGAATCTGATATATGCAATTGACGATGGAGCCTTTGATAAAGAATTCAAATACGTTATACAAAATCTCAAATATTACTTTTGTTTTATTGTGAGCATTTGGTATGCTCATGCTTATTAAAAAAACAGACACATAAACATTTGGATGTGCTATATCAAATATTTGCATCGTAATTTTAGCTTTAGACAATTGAATATTATTTTAAATTTTAAATTAAAAGTTTGACATTTTAGGCATGTGTTCATTATAAGAAAGTTTTTCTCAAAAACAAAACAAATAATAAGTAGGGAAGACTTATGTTTCTCCAAAGCCTTAGTTACTTGAAATGTCCATTTATCTCGTGGATTAGTGCCATGTCCCAAATAAGAGGTGAGTTCTCGATTGGACAGAAAATGGGGAGAATTTTCTCTCCGTTGCCTGAACAAGGACGGAGAATACTTAATATTTTAAAAAATCATAGCTTTAAATAATTAGTTATTTTCAAAATTTATTGGGACAGAGAAGACTTCCTCCTGTGGATATCTCTATTAGTCAAGTGGCGAACATGAGAAAAAGAGATTACTCAAATCTTAGTGCTTTCGACGAAGAAAGAAACGTCTGAAATATTTAAAAATTTTATTTACTTATTTCTAATGAGCATACAAGTCGGCCAAACAACTATTAAAAATACTATAGCCATCATACGCATACCAACTCCTAAGTCTTTACGGCCTCATTTTATTTATTCATTACATCTAATATTTATGACACAATAAATAGACATCACATCCCAATTAATTCTATTAATTTACGACAAAAATTTGAGTACCATTGTAGTATTAAATTATATGTATATATATACACATTCCCTTTCCAAGATAAAAGAAAAGTTAAATGAATTCAATTTATATATATGCATATAAATAATTGGTTAAATTACAAACTTAGTCTTTACATTCTAGTTAAATTTGTACCAAAGTCAAATGAATTTTTAATTTTTTTTAAAAATTAAATAACCTTATGAATTTTCAATTTTATTTATTTATTTATTATTATTTTTTTTAATAATAACTCTCTGATTTATTTAATATCTTTTAAAATTAATTTATGTATTAAACACAAAAATAACGTTCAATAACTTATTAAATATAAACTATAAAGTTTAAACACTATTAAATACATTTTTAAGGTTGAAAGGATTTATTAGATTCAAAATTTAAAATTGTAATTTTTTAATACTTAGACAACAATACCACAAGCAAGTAACTATGTAAAATGTTTTATTTAATAAAAGGATAAAAGTAGATTTAGATTGTTTTGTATGTATTATTATAAATGAGTATTTTAGAAAGTGTTAAAATTTAACATTAGTATTTATGGGAATGAGATTATTAATTAAAAAAAAATATATATATATATTAAGAAGTGATGAAATTAGATGTTTAGTCCAGGAAATTGAAGTATAAGAAATAGGTAAAGTGTAGAAATTGAAGAATAAGAAAGGGTTGGTTAGGAAGGTAAATTGAGGAAGAAAGCATGGTTAAAAGGGGAATTTTGATTTATTTTAACCAAGATTTGGAATCAAAAAACCTCCGTACACCTAAGCATAAATACCCCCACAAACTGCTTCTCGCGCTTCCATCTCTCTTTTCTTTCAGTTTCTTTCTTTCTCTCTCTCTTCTTTCAGCGCAATTCATACAAAATTCCCTTCTTCTTCTTCTTCTTCTTCTTCTTCTTCTTCTTCTTCTCTCATCACACACTTCACTAAACCCTAATTTTCACCTCCCTCCCCATTCAAGCCTGTAATCTCTGATTCCACTTCCCATTCCTCTGCTAACCAAAACCCTAATCCCTCTTTTCTCTGGTTTTTACCCGTATCTGATTCCAATGCCACCATTTCCCTCTTCTATAACATTTTCCATTCATTGTATCTCTTTCTAGATTCCATTCTCTTCCTTGCCGTCTTCTTTGAATTCAACGCTCCTCTGCCTTTCTTTTTTCTAAATAAGATGTTGGAACACCTCGCCCGAGAATCAGACGGGGAGCTTGGTTACGAAGCAGCTGTTAATTCGAATTCCAGTCAAAATTCTATGAGCAGTGAGAGTTGTAGTAGTTTCAGTCGTCTCTCCTTTGATGCTGCCATTGATTTACCTACCTCTCGATCTTCACCGGAGAGTCTTGATTTGAAGCCTCATCGATCGTCTGATTTCGCTTACTCCGCTATTCGTCGACGGAAATCTAAGCTTACGTTTCGTGATTTTCGACTTCTCCGTCGGATTGGTGCTGGCGACATTGGGACTGTTTATTTATGTCAGTTGAGGAAGCTGAGCGAGGGGTGTTATGAGGAGGAAGATGATGATCCGTGTTTGTATGCGATGAAAGTTGTGGATAAAGAAGCGTTGGAATTGAAGAAGAAAGTGCAGAGGGCGGAAATGGAGAGGAGAATATTGAAGATGCTGGATCATCCGTTTTTGCCTACACTCTACGCTGAGTTTGAGGCTTCTCATTTCTCTTGTATTGTTATGGAGTTCTGTTCCGGCGGCGATTTGCATTCTCTCCGCCATAAACAGCCGCGGAAACGCTTCTCTCTCACTTCCGCGAGGTACAGAAACAGATCATTCTTACTTTTTTTTTTTTTTTTTTTTTTTTTTTTTT
>QLSR01000059.1:36572-83016 GCA_031780015.1 Citrullus colocynthis
TTTTTTTTTTTTTTTTTTTTTTTTATCGATTAGAAAAGAAAAGAAATAAAACACTGAGATACTATGTAGATTTCTTGGAAAGCCTGAAACTCTTCTGGAACGATTGAAGATAATAATAATAATCATCCACTGTGTCAAATTGTAAATTCATATTTATATATAATTGAATTCACAGTTTTCAGTATGTTTTTTGTTTGCTTGTGGTGTGAAAACCTGAGATGTTACTATCTTGTCTGCTTCAGCTTTCTGTGATGTCTCCTTCAATGGAAATTATTCAATTTCTTTCTCCGGGAAATTAATGTTTATTTATACCTCTCTGCTCTGCAGCCGAGATTGGCTTCGATATCTTCTGACTTTACCGCATTAATGCTATTATTTAAAACAACTTCCATTTTCATGAAGCGGGGTTCATTTATTCTCTGGTTTTCTCTTTCCCTGTTTCATTTTCTAGATCAGGATTTTTACAACCATTCTTGTGTAAGAATTTATATCACATAATATCCTGTTGGTTTCCGGGAAATTTTGAAATGTCAAGCTGAATTGATTTTGTTCATAATTTTCAGGTTTTATGCAGCTGAAGTTCTTGTTGCTTTAGAGTACCTTCATATGCTTGGAATCATTTACAGAGACCTTAAACCGGAGAATGTTCTCGTCCGATCAGACGGTCACATTATGTTGTCGGATTTCGATTTATCTCTCTGTTCCGACGCCACCCCTGCCGTAGAATCACCCAACTCCTCCCCTAACACGGCGTTTCCCGACGCAACGGCCTACCCCAGAACCAACGCTGCCGTTTCCGCCGCCTCCACAACTCCTTTTTCCTGCCTCTACAACCGCCTTTTCCGGTCGCGCAAGGTCCAAACTCTGACCCCCAACTGGCTCTTTGTCGCAGAGCCCGTTTCCGCTCGGTCCTGTTCTTTTGTCGGTACCCACGAGTACGTCTCGCCGGAAGTTGCCGCCGGCGGGTCCCACGGTAACGCCGTTGACTGGTGGGCCTTTGGAATATTTCTCTACGAGTTGATCTACGGGCGCACGCCGTTTGCGGCTTCGTCCAACGAGACGACGCTAAGGAACATTATAAAGAAGCCGTTAACGTTTCCGACTGCGGTGCCGTCTGGCGCGCTTGAGCACCACGCGCGGGACCTCATATCCGGATTGCTTAACAAGGATCCGACCCGGAGACTTGGGTCGAAACGCGGGTCCGCCGACATCAAGAAGCATCCGTTCTTCAAGGGGCTCAACTTCGCCTTAATTCGGTCGCTCACTCCGCCGGAAATTCCCGGCGTACGACGGCGGAAGCAGACTCCCGTTCCGGCGGGCAAGAGCAAGGACAAGCCGGGTCAGTCAGCCGGGTTCGATTACTTCTGAATTAATCGACGGTGGGTATGAACGCCACGTGGCGCGCCCAAACTGCCGGATTTTGTCACTGGCAGATGACAGTCGAACGTGTATATTCGATCTGCTCCTATTTTCCACCTCTCCGCGTCGACTTTGACGTATGTTTAAGTGACCTCGTCGTGATATTATATTATATTGCGATTATAACTTCAGGAAAAAAAAAAAAAGACAAAAAAAAAAAAAAGAAGAGAAATTGAAGTAGCAGAATATAAAAATTCTGAAATTATTATTCATATATTCGTCCAAAAAAACACATTTTAAAATGAATTCAATTTTTAAACATTTTTTTCGGATATTTACAGCTTAAATAAAAATAGCACAAAAAAAAAAAAAAGAAAAAGAAAAAAGGATAAATAAGTTGTGTTATGGTTGATATTTTCAATCTCATACAAGCATAAGCAAGTTGTTTATTGTAAAGCACATCAATCAAATCCTTGCGTTATATCCGCTCGATCCAGTAAAGAAAAATTAAGACAATTATTTCAACCATAAAAGAGAAGGAATAATACTTTCTAGGAGGAAATAATACAAGATAATTAAACTATACATGCGAAGTAATTTAAAGTTACCCAAAAAAGATGCATTACAAAACAAAACCTTTCCCCCTAATTTCGGTCTCCTTTTCACTACAAATCCCCAAGATTTTGCTTATACGTCCTTTTTATCAATTGATTTGACATAAGTTTCCTTTTTTAACATGATCGAACGAATTTTTTCTTAACAATAATTTCGCAAACCCTAAATTTCAAGAGAAAGAATAAATGTCAATTATCAGACATAAAAATTCATTTTTGAAACAATAATTTATGAACTATTTTTTCTATTGGTTATCACGAAGGTTCTAAATTACTTGAAAGCATATCACCACGTACAAATTATGATTTAGGAGTATAATTTTAACTAAGAAAAAAAAAACTCAAAAATAGAAACTAAAAACAACAAATGAATAGATATGTATAAAGATAAACCATTAGGGAGATGCTCTACATAATCTTTACTTGCTTTATAAAAAGGGTCTCACAAATGGCAATGCTTAGACATTGAAGATATTCATCATGTGAGATATTAGAATCATGTGGGGAATAAGTGGGGCAAACCCAAAGCATCAACGGCTAAGATTCTCCCATCAACCTTTTTGTTTGTTTTTTCTTTTTTTTCTTTCCTTTTAAAATTTCCTTTAATTTCACACCATTATTATTATTATTAATTTTGTAAAAAAGGAAAACTAAAGATTTAAATCATTGCAACAATTATAGCATTTGAGTTTAGAGGTAAAGCCAAAGCAAACATACCATGTAATAATAAAATAAAAGAAAGCTACATAAAAGATTCTTTTTTTATAAATAAAAAAAAAAAAGAAAATAATAATTTCCAACCAATAAGAATTTAAAAAATAAATTTCCATAAGTCGAGGTTGTAAATAAAGAAACTCTCAGGAATTGAAAGTGGTTTGAAGAAACACGCGCCAGATGAAANTAAGAAAAAAAAAACTCAAAAATAGAAACTAAAAACAACAAATGAATAGATATGTATAAAGATAAACCATTAGGGAGATGCTCTACATAATCTTACTTGCTTTATAAAAAGGGTCTCACAAATGGCAATGCTTAGACATTGAAGATATTCATCATGTGAGATATTAGAATCATGTGGGGAATAAGTGGGGCAAACCCAAAGCATCAACGGCTAAGATTCTCCCATCAACCTTTTTGTTTGTTTTTGCTTTTTTTTCTTTCCTTTTAAAATTTCCTTTAATTTCACACCATTATTATTATTATTAATTTTGTAAAAAAGGAAAACTAAAGATTTAAATCATTGCAACAATTATAGCATTTGAGTTTAGAGGTAAAGCCAAAGCAAACATACCATGTAATAATAAAATAAAAGAAAGCTACATAAAAGATTCTTTTTTTATAAATAAAAAAAAAAGAAAATAATAATTTCCAACCAATAAGAATTTAAAAAATAAATTTCCATAAGTCGAGGTTGTAAATAAAGAAACTCTCAGGAATTGAAAGTGGTTTGAAGAAACACGCGCCAGATGAAAAGGGAGGAAAGTGTAGCGCGTGGTAAATACGCGAGATGCGTGAGATTGGTTTTGTGATGAGAAGTATGAAGACGGGACCGTTTTGACAACACATGGAGTGTCCTTGTGATCACCTGCCAACCAGGCAGCTCAAACAGCCATCTTTAAAGCACTGTCCCCCTTCTTGTCTTAACACAGTACCCAAACAAGACAATTCCTTACCTGTCCCAACCCACCAATCACTTTATGCCACGTCGCCTTTTTAATATCCTATATTTTTTTCTTTTTACTAATTAATACTTTATTCGCTTAATACATCCATCTATTTGATTTACAAATTTAAACTAATATCTTACCTCAAAAATAGTTAAGATATTAAGAATTGAATCTTCATTCTCATCTTTTTAATGTTTTAAGATTAAAATTAGGTTTTATAAACCTAAATTAATTAAAATCGATCATCTACATATCCTTTTTTGTATGACAATTTTGTTTTAATATTTAATTGATATGAATGTAAAATGTAAGACTTTCTTTCTCCAAATTTCAATTTTAGAAGAAAATTTTAATATCGTAAAGTTTAAATAGAGTAGGAAAAAAAATTGAATTACAAAAGTATTTAATAAGTCTCTAAACATTCAGCTTTGCATCTATAGGCTCTTAAATATTTAATTTTATGTCTGATAAGATATTAGTTAGTTAGTTTTTAAATTGACAAGAGTTAAGGACTAAATTTTGTAATTTTAATGATATAAAGATTATATATATATTAAAAAAAAAAAGTAATAAGACTATATAAAAAGAGAGTGAATTAAAGGAAAAACATGAAGTATATAGAATTTAAAAATGGGTAGATAAAGGGGGGGAAAAAAAGTGGGTTGTTTGGAGACTTTAAATGGTGTAGTTGAACAAAGCCAACTAAGTTAAGATTCTCTCAAAACATTGGAGTTGACTTTAATGTTCAACATAACATGAACAATTACACCCTAACTTTGCTCACTTCCTCATTTCCTTTTCCAATGCACCATCAAAATCTTCCCAATTTCAGTTAAAGAGTACACATAATCTTTTTTTTTCTTTTTTTTTTTTAATTATTATTTTTTTTATATTTAAATTTCTTTATATAATTAAAATTACCTTCCTAATTCTCAATATTGTATTTTATAAAACAGACTAATCCATTTACTATTTTCTTAAATAGAGATTTAATTTCCTTCAATATTAGTTTAAATACCTTAACCTAAGCCAATCTTTTGTGATATACTTTCCATCTGTCTTCTATGATATATTTGTAGAAGGGAGGGTATTATTATTTTCGAGTTTGATAGGTAGGTGTGAGAATTTGAATCCGTGACCTATTGGTGAAAAATGTATCACGATAAGTGTAGTTATATTTAAATTGAGAAAAAAAGTAGATTATTATTTTTATGGTTTTTATCTGTTATTCTTTTGTTTTTGTTTTTGTTTTTTTTTTTTTTTTTTTTGTTTCGTAACTTTAAAAATATGAAAAATTGAACCTCTAACAAGTTAACTTATAAAATTCTCAAATATTAATGGCAGCACTATTATTAAGAAGTTGAGGCTTATGCATATAATCATAAATTATTAATGTTGATATCACATATCCAATTTCATTCAATTTTCAATCATATATGTATGGTATATAATGGATGAAAATTATCAATTTATAACTTTAAACTTCGAAAGTTTTATCAATTAAAATTATGAAGTAGTAATTATATCAATTTAAACTTTAAACTTTGTAAGTATATCAATTTACACTCTCTATTACATTCTATTTGAGAAAAATATATCATTTAAAATTTATATATATTATATCAATAAAGCCCTAAAACTTTGATAAGTGAATTGATTTATACTTCTAGTTAAAAATTCCTTTGATATCCATCCATTCATCAACTCGAATTCCCCATTTTGTAAAACTAACTTGTGAAAAAGTCTACACATATATAAAGGATGTTGAATGATTTTAAAAGTAATTATAATAAAGGATCTAAATTGATTTATTTATAAAATTTTAGAAATTCACTGAGTATTCTTATAATATAAATACATATGTAGGTGTACATCTCAGAATTCAAATAAAGAAAAAAAAAAGGACATTTCATGGAGATCACCATATTAAATTAACCTTCAATCTCACTCAAAAGTAATAATAATAATAATAATAAAGTTAGATGAATGTGAAAAAATTGTTAGGGACAAAATTAAGAGCAAATGATGTGAGATTAGACAGTGTTAATTAAGAAACAAAAGACAGCAATAATTAGAACGTGGTAGAAATGCAAAATATTAAGTCAACCAGACAACTACCTACCCAATACCCAGTAAAAATGTAAAACTGTAAAAAAGTTAAAAATTAAAAAAATTGAATTTGATTTTATTAGAATTATTGTTTTTGCACAATAATATAATTTTTTATTTTTAATTTTTAATTTTTAATTTTTAATTTTTAATTTTTAAGGTCAATACATCAGAATGGCGTCAGAATTTAAAAGCCCATTGGGTTGGGTCCCTCACTGCCAATTACTTATAATTTCTTCTTCTTCATTGCAAAAACGGCGTCGCAGACCTATTCTATGTACTTATCTTCCCCATTCTCTGACCCTAATTTCTTTTCATTTCTTTTCCAATAATTTGCTTCTCTTTAATTATTCCCCCCCCCCCCCTCTTTTTTTTTTTTTTTTTTGGTGTAATGACATTATTTGAGGAATGAAAGTGATTGAATTTGACCATTTTAATTTTTTTTTTTAATTTTTAGTTATATGCTACAAATTGGTCGTTTTTATACATTAGATATATTTCCTTTCTACATGGTGGGAGGAATTAATGAAACTTATCATGTAATGTTAAATATTTAGACTTGGTTTTTCGCCATTTATGTTTTTTTTAGAGAATCACCTCTAAATTGTAGAGTTGTATCAATTTAAATATTGAATTTCCACAAATGTATATCAATTTATGCTCCCATACGTTTTATTTGAAAAAAAAATATCTAGTGAGATTTTTAATTTTATCTATTAAACTCTTAAACTTTCATAAGTGAATAAGTTTAGACTCTCAAATAAGATTTTGTTGGAAAATTGTATATTTGAAGAAATATACATATGTATAAGAATTGAATGCATGCATGAATGATTTTTCAAATGTAATTTCAATACAGGGTCTAAATTGATTCACTTATAACAATTTAGAAATTTAATTGAAACAATAATTATATGTTTCAAACGATTTTTTTCTCACTCAATCTAAACAAAGGTGTTTGTTCATACATTTACGAAAGTTCAAGATCTAAATTAATATGACTCCATTTGAAATTTTCATAAAAATGATAATGCAATGGGTTGATATATATTACAAGACAAATAAACCTTTAAGAATACATCACATTGAAAGTTGATACCATAACCTAATTGACTCCGGATAATCTTTATGAACCAATTTTATCCTTTATTTTCAAATATATATTCACTTTAATAAGTGGTTATATTGTGTGCTATACCAATTTTCTTCATTTACTTATTGTAATTACTTTTTTCCTACTACATTTACGATTCTATTTTTAAGCAATATATTCAAATAAAAAAATAATTTACAATAGTTTCACCTTTTTTTAACCTTCTTTTTCAGCAATATCTTAATCAAATTTGAATTATTTTAGAATATATGAATTTCCAAGAAATCCATTTATAAAATAAAATACAATTTTATAATTTTAAAGTTTTTTTTTTGACTTACACTAAAAAACTTTAATTTTTTAAAAACATATTAAAAATAGTACAATGTAACCTTTCGAAGAAGACGATGTTTAAGCATAACTAAACTGCGTCCTCTCAATTTTTTAACACGCATAAAAGAATTAAGAAAAAAACTTTCAGGGGGCTAAAGTAAAGTATTTTTCTTCAGAATAAGTATCAAGAGAAATAAAATAATATCACAACAACAAAAAGTATTTTTCTTTTTAATTATTATCTAAATCATTAAAAATAATTACATAACATGAACTTAAAAAGGCTCATCGTACACATGCAACACATATAAATTAATAGTAAGTGTAAAAGTCAAATAAGAATAAGAAAATCGAGAATTTTAGGGACAGGAAAAAAAAAAAAAAAAAAAAAAAAAAAAAAAAGAANGGGGGGGGGGGGGGTGGTCACGTGAGGTGGGCATGCACCGTAACTTGTGCCTAGAGAAAGAGAGAAGGGAGAGTAAATGAGAGCTAGTCTACAGTGTTACGCGGTCTGTTTCAATGAATTTCTACGTAAATAAATAAAAATATATTATTAAAAAAGAAAAAAGAAAAGATTAATAATTTGAAAATAATTCAGGAAGAAAAGGAGAGGAGAGAATAGGCCTGCCAAAGTGACAGGCATAGGGTTGTACTGTCACCATTGATATAAGAGAGAAAAAGAGTGGGGTCCACTAAAATAATCACTGTTACTGATTACCACGTCTCTATTTTTCATTGGTCATTTATGGTCCTACTACCACGTACCTCCGTCACTCTAGACGCTTCCTCCCCATGCCATTCCTTTTATTTTTCTTCTTCTTCTTCTTCTCGTCACTGACACATTTCGTTTTCCTATTCTGACCCTCCTTTGGATTTTGTGTATTTCTACGTATTATTGAGATTATTTATTACTCTTCGGGGGCTAATTTGACTATTCACTGAATAATAATTTTACATTTTATTGACTAATTAGATGAAGCCTTTTCTTTGTCCAGCTTTATAACTCAGAACGGAAGAGAAGACTGCTTTTATTAATTACCAACTTCTTCCTTTTTTTTTCTTTTTGTAGAATTTTTTTTTTTTTTTTAGAATTTTTTTTTTTTTTTTAGAATTTTTTTTTTTTTTTTAGAATTTTTTTTTTTTTTTTAGAATTTTTTTTTTTTTTTTTAAATTATGGTGTGTAATTCTATAATAAAAATAATTCTAATTGCTCATGTGTTGTTATTTAAAAAGAATTATTTATTCAACCACCATGTGTTGACTGACTTGAAACTTCATACGGAAAAATTCTCATCAAACAGTTGGTTAAATTATTACTACTATTATTTTCATACATCATTGATTAACTTCTAAGTTTGAAATCTAACTAATCCGTTAACATATTTTAAAATTTTAAAATTTAATTGGTACGTTACATATAAGCTCAATCCAATGTCAATGTTTTATTTATTTGGTTGAGTCTAACTCATTTGTTTATTGGATTGGATATAGATTACTATTTTGATTATCAAGCTGACCCCACTACAAGAATTAGGCCTTTTGTCGACGCTAGCCATTGTCAGCCTAGTAAAAGTGCGTTGGCTAATTGTATGCCAGCTCTAGGTCGTCATCAAGGTAAATTTGTTGGTAAAGCCTATGCTAGTGCATAAACAAGAAACATTAGCATAGGTTGGAACTACCGATGGCAGTCATCAAGTCCGATCAATGCCGACGTTAGCAGCATGTGTTGGCAAAAAGTATATACGCCAACGCAACAATATGACATCGACAGTTCTTTAATGCCAACTGTTTAAAAACATCGTCGGCATATCCTCACAATATTGACGATATACACTTGGCGTTGGTAGTTCTTCTATGCCAACGATTACAGTTTGCTGTTGGCATATCCTTTAAATGTTGACGCATCCTAATCCAATGTGATGTCGACATAGGCCTATTTTTTTTCAAATTAAAAACTATTTTATAATTGTATTGTTTTTTTTTTTTTCACTTACATCATTTGTTCATTAGTTTGGTTTGTACCTAAAAGTAAACAAATTATACCAAATGCTAATGAAAATTTATTCAATATTATCATAAAAGTCTTAGAAGTGTTTTATATAACACCAAAATAAAGTTGAATAAACACATACACAAGAAAAAAAAGGTTTGACATATAAAGTTACATAACAAAATAGTAATTTGGTCCCCAAAACAAACACATTACAAAAAATGCAGACCGATTTCTAGTTTGCTTGCTATGAAAAGTGATCTTCACTAAAAGTTGGTCCTAAAAAACAAATAACAAAAACAAAAGTTAAATTTAGTTATAATTATAACAAAAAAGTATCAAAAACACATTTAATAAACTTATATGGCACAAAACAACTTTTTATATATATATATATATATATGAAAGAACTTGACATATTATAAACATCTAATAACACCCCAACTTTAACACTAATAACACAACTCAACCCACATAGAAATAACAAATCTAAACATTCAAAGTCATTCTCACTTTAATGTTCAAAGTCATCTCAACCTACATTTATCACCCCAATTTTAAGAAAAACATCTCAATCCAACTTTCACCCCAAAATTTAAGATAGATAAATAAAATATCAATGAACATTTAAGACAAAGATTCAACTTAGATCTAATATTACAAAATAAACTAACAATAAACATCTCTCCTTGTCTTTTAAGTCAAGTAACATATCCCAACCCACACATTTTCACCCCACATTTAAGACAAAATAACAACATATAGATTTAAACTTATAAAATAAACCATAAAACATCTCATCCCAACATTCGCACCATATTTAAGATAGATAAATATTGTAGATCTAAATTTATAAACAATCAAATATCTCACATCATATTTAATACGAATAACTTATTAATTTGAAACTATGACTACCATAACTGCAAGATAGTCATAATACTCCAACACTTAATCAAATAAAACACTTTAGAACAAATAAGAGTTTTAAGAAGAATAACTCTCACATAATATTCCAGCAGACCGACCCGAATTGACCTGTCGACGAAGCCTATTTTTACCGACAGGTTTTATGGTGTCGGCAGAGGAAATTTTTTTTGTAATGCCCATGTGCCGTGCCATTTGGGTCATATTTAGATCAGCCCATCGGACCAACCTAATAGGGCTATGGGCTTGCCTATGGGAGGTTGAGCTTACCCAATCCAAGCCCAAACAATCTTTCCTGCTCCCCATAAGTGTGAGATCCCTCTCATCGAGACTTTATCTTTCCTCCTTCAAATGTAGACCACTCAACTTAATGAACTTAGACTCTCCTTAAGTTTGAGAACACGTTCTCAATCAACGATACCTTAGGCTTTCCCTAAGGTTAAGAATTTCTTTTCACGGTTGAATCAAAATACTTCAATACCAATAAAACAACATACCGCTAAAACTGATTAAACTCCTTGCAATGCAAACTCTTGACTCATAGAGATTTTGTAGTACAACACACTTCACAATTGTAGTTCACTTTTCTCACTAAAGTGACCAAACCTAGCAAGATGACCTCTTGCTCTTTAAATTAGGTACAACAAAAGAAAGGGAAAAATAATCCCATACAAATTCGATGACCTACAAAAAAAAGGAAAACATCCAAATGAATTAATGGTGCAGAATATTCCAAATAAGGAAAAAAAAATATAACAGGTAGAAACAACATCCTAAGAGACAACTCGTGAGACAAATACGGAGCTAGCCACAAGATGGGTCGTATAACACTAACAAAGCAACCTTAACAACTTTCTAACATATCCAAAATATAGATGTTAGGATTGAGATTGTAATTATGAAGAAACACAAAGTGAGAATCCAGATGGAAAAAAAGAAAATAATTTAGGGGAATATAGAGATATGGAGAGAGAAGTTAAGAAAATATAAGGGAGAAATTGTTTAAATTAATTTAATCTTTTTTAAAGAATATTATTGTATTTCAATTACTATATTTGTTCTCCCCTTTATTTTTCGTTCTATAATATAATATTTCTTCTATTTGTCTTCAAAATAAATTCATGGTGTTATGGTCAACTAATACAAGGTATGTTAATGGATTGTTTTCCCCTTTTCTTAAATTAATAAAATATAATAATTTTAGGCTAAAAATTACTATTGATCCCTGAACTTTAGTAAAAGTAACGATTTGGTCCTCGAACTTTCAAAATTAATGATTTAGTCCCTGAACTTATTAATTGGTACCAATATGGTCCAGGGATTTGATATCTTTATTTCCGTCTCAGCAAATATTTTTTTTCCACAGGGGATCGTAATGTCTTTCTATGGGATTGCCAGTCTCTTTATTAGCTCCTATTTGTGGTGCACAATTTTGTGCCGGTTAAAAATTATGTTAGTTTGCCGATGGAATTATGAGAGATGGCGTCTTTTGTTATCCTACCTGTAAAAAATAAAAGTCACGATGTATTAGAGAAAAATATGAGATGATGCCTTCCTTTTTTTCCTTCTTCGACTCTTCTCTTCTTCTTCTCCTACATCTTCTTCTTCTCTGACTTATAATTCTCTAGCGTCTTCTTCTTCTTCTTTGACACAAAGAGTCAAAACTCCGACTCGACCAACTCCGACGAGCGAGAGAGACAACGTGATAGAGCGAGAGAGATAGAGTGATTGTGAGTGAGGAAAGAAAGCGAGAGCGAGAGAAAGAGCGAGAGCGAGAGTTTTGACTATTCGTGTCGGAGAAGAAGAAGAGTTTTAACTCGCTCTCGCTTTAATGATATATATTCCTAAAATTAAGGAATATGATAGGTACATTCTCTCTCATATTTGACTTTCTTATTATTTTATAATTAAAATATTAAAAAAATTAGTTTTTGGTTATAAAGAATATTTTTTTTCTGATCATTACAAATTTTTGTCAATTTTTTAAGATTTCGATATTGATTTTAGGAGTTTTTGTTTTTTAAGGATATTATATCTTTTTTCAATTAGTTACAAATTTTGTCACAAATTTTCCTTTTTACAAATTTCAAATTTTAACTTAAAAGCAACTTATGATTACAAGCTCCCACTTCTTAAACCTCTATATGTACAACACATGTCTTATGTACAAATATTTACAATGTGTACAAACTAGTTTGTAGGCCTAGGCGAGTTGTTGTGTACGCTAAGCACTCCGATTTCGCTCGCTACTTGAAAAACAGACAAACAATGGAAAACATGAGCTAGGTTGCCTAGTGAGTGGCAAGTTCAGAAAAACTATGCTTAGCTTTAAACCTAGAAAAAAACATGCTCGATAAACAGTATTAAGGCAGTAAACATTTCATCATCGAAAACTATAGAGTTTTGCATATGCCTGAAAGATTTTCCTTAGTTGAGGCGGAGTGGAACTCAACGCTACTCAACGTTGAAAACGATCGTAGTTGGGGTGGAGTAATCTCGACACACCCAACGTCGAATAACCTTAGCTGTGTGGAGTAATTTCAACACAATTGCGTCAAATATACTTCTATGTGCACATAGGAATCATAACATGGGTTGCCGTATACCTTCTCAAGTCCTTTAGTACCGGATCCCATATACGATATTTAGGCTGCCCATATGCCTTCTCTGTGTCCTTCGATATTGGGTACCATTTTTAATATTCAGGCTGCCCATATGCCTTCTTCCTGTCATTCGGTCTTGGGGACCTTCTATAATCCTTTTGTAAATAACGCATGCTTTGATATTAATTATAAATAAAACGTTCATAAATACAAGTAAAACAGAACCTCAGAGTTTCATAGTGCTTAACAACAACATGCTTTGTAATAAACTTTAGCACCAAGTAATATCATGCTTAATCATTAAAGCCATGTAAAATCATGTTCAAAATCATATTAAATAACTCATGCTTTTCATGCTCAACTCATGCTAGAAAACTTATCTTTTAGAATAAATCGAGCATACAAGAAATTTTGAGAAAATAATTCATTTTAAATAATATTTTGTCACTCACTAATTGTCCCCAGCTCTTAATGGATTATAGGCTTCTCCTAGCTCTTCTCGGCCTGAAATAGTATAATTTTCTTTGTTAGATTCCTTAGGATTTCCATCAATGTATGTCAAATAGATCTTTAACATTGAAGTTTAGCTTACTAACAAGACCTAAAAACTAGCAAGACCAAGCAACTAGTGAGACCAAGCAAAACCAGAGAGACCAAATAAAATTAGTGAGATTGGTGAGACGAGCGAGTCTAGCGAGACCAGTGAGATCTATAAGACAATTGTAGCTAGTAAGACTTAGCGAAACTAGCAAGAGTTGTCTTATTCCGCACTTGCAATGTCGCTATATGCTTACCAACGAGACTTGTGTCGTCCAAGCTTCACCCGTCAACCTCAAAGATACTGCCTTCACTTCTAGTTGCTAAAAATAGTATTTCTAATATGAATTAGATTTTACATCCGCTTACAAACTTGTAGATAATTGAGTTAGCTAGCTTACCTCCAAATTTCAAGGTCTAACTTCTCTTTGTTCGATAGATAACTCAAAATTCTTTCACCCTGCTTCAGACTACCCAAAACACCAAACTAGTGGCTTCTTCCTACAATGTCACCTGTTTCCCTTCATATTTAGCTTAGACATCCTTCACAAAAATTATTAAGAAATGAGTTAACTTGATAACCTCAAAGTTTTAGCTCCAAATTCGATTTATACGGCTCGATATACTTTGAACATCAAACATGTCCACATTGCAGGAATTCCAAATCAACTTCAGTTCCTCTTCGAATTTCACCAATTTTTTCTTCAAAATTCGACTCCAATCAACCTCAATTTTCTTCTTCCTCTCCCTTTCGATGTCTAGCTGAAGAACCATGAATTGGTTTAGATTTTGGAGAAAATGGAAGGTCGGCAAAGCAATAGAAAAGTGATTTCCTTTCACATTTTTCATCTCCCCACCAACTCACTCTCCACTTATTTATTTATTTATTTATTATCCACAACCTAATCACATTCTCAGTTTTCCCATTTAATATTAATAACATAATAATACTGATACTAATAATAACACTAATCCTTAATAGCATCATTTAACCTGGGTCCAATTGGTGACAACCCTTTTAAGTATTTTATATTCCAATGAACTTGTCAAAATAAATCTCAAACTCGGTATATCTCATAAGAATTTAAGGTTAGCCTTATCAAAAGTACTTTTGGCTTAATCCACAAGCCTACCTTCCTAAGCTTTTCCTCCACTTTTCCTTTCAATCTAAACAAGAAAATGTGAATAAGTCCACAACAATATTACACACTTAAGTTAGGTGCTTGGAAATGAAAGTAGGTTTTACACACATACTTTGTCATGTATACACATGTATATTTTTGAAATTGAGATATATATATTCCACATACTTTGTTTCTTTTTTTTTTTTTTTTGGGCAAAAGTGAACCATCAATGTACACACACATATATATATTCGAATCCTTTTGGCAGAAGCGTTTAATCGCTTTCCCCTAGTTTTGTTTCTATGAATTTGTACAGAACAAGAAAAGATAAACATGAAACATGCCAAAAGATTCATGGGAAAAGAAGTTGAATATCTTTGAGGTAGCAATCACTCCTTTTCCAAGAAAACCACCAATGGATATTCTCTGATATACTCTTGGGACAAGGAGGTTTGTGGGAACCTAGGGAAAAAAATGTATAGAGTTTCTTTTGAGAGTAGAGAGTGATAGAGAGTTTCTTTTTGTGTTTTTTCTCGTGAAAAAACCAATTGAGATATCATCTCAATTCAAAGTGAAGAAAGTTGGTAACTTCTCTCCCACTCACCACTCTCTGTGCAGTATGGGAGTTTCTTTTGTTATTTAATTAAAGAAAATAATAATAATATATTTAATTAATATACATTAATAAATCAAATTTGATTAATTTATATATAATAATTAAATATATTAATTAAATAACCATTTAATTAATGAAATCTTATTTAATTAATTAAAGGAAAACAAATATCATATATTTGATTCAATGTGTCAAAATGCACATATAGTCTCATAACCTATAGTTTTAATATGAATCAAGTTCATACTAATTTAATATTTAAATCCTATTCAAATATTGATATTCTCATATTATAAAGTTTTTTCTCATATCATAAACTTTATATTATGATGTATCTCCTACATAAAGTTAATTGTATCATATACAATCAATTCCCTTAATTAATTTGAACACTCAAATTCTTTTATCACTTAATTTCCTTGTTTTAACCTGTTGCGATCTACCAAAGGGACCTACAATTATAAACTCAAATGATCCGAGATTAGTAAATTAAACTCATTAACTATATTAATCAACATTCATTAACTATGGGGCATACCACTAAAGACCCTAACTGCACTCTTATGAACTGTGATATATTTATGTGTTCATTGAATAACCATATTGTAAGTCAATTCTTCACAAGGTGTTCGTAATTATAACTGGGTCAAATAAACGTTTTACCCCTATAGTTACCTCTTGCACCTTAAGCACTAATCCTCTAATGAACAATATTGTTTATGGTTAAACCATAAACAAAACCCCTCTCAAATCAGTGAGAGGGTGAGACCTTATTGTTCAAGTCCCAGAATCATAAGGGAACAACCTATCTACTTCCCCTAGAGTTAGGAAGGAGTGAATTTCATTTTGTGAAGTTATGTTCCCAGCTCCTCTCTTGGACCCATACAAATCAAAGAACGATCCTTATGAGTAGGAGTTCATAACTCACTCATGATTGAGATCAAGTTACATGGTTCTCATTTGAAATATAAAACGCTTCAATTAACGAAGTTACAAAGAGAGATTTAATTTCGTGGTCTAGTCTTATCCAGACTTACTGTATAGGATACCTCCGCTTACATGTCATTACATGAACGATTTGGATCAAACCGTTTGTAACACTTACAAAGTGAGCCATATCAATAGTGTTACCAGTATGAGGTACTCAATCTCACCTATATACTATAGACCTTTTAGGTTATTTCTTGAACACGATCCAATTGTACACATACTGTTCAAGATACATTGAATAACTTAAGATCTTAGTTTATTGGATTTTGAGTGATGCAGACAAATAACAATTATTATAAAAATAAACAATATTTTATTTTTTAATTTATTTAAAAATTTACAGACTACAAAATTTAGAACATAAATCCCGATAGTATACACATGTATATATTTGAAATTGAGATATATATATATATATATATATATATATATATATATTCCACATACATGTATATTATATTAAGATAGATGACATCCTTAGATTATTTGAAATAAACTCATATATATTTGAAAATGAAAACAAAATGTACAAATAAACTCCATATATGCTATATATTATAGCACACATGATTTTCATGTGCAACTTTTGGAAAAAAAAAAAACCATTTAATTCACGTAAATATGATATATTTTTTCAAAAATTTGATTTTAAAAAATAAAATGGTTTTGAAAAAAATCATTTAATGCGCTTGAATATGGTATATTTTCTTTTCTATATGGGTTTTTTCTTATTATTATTTTTCATAATGTATATTTTCTTTTCTATATGGGTTTTTTCTTATTATTATTTTTCATAATTTCTAAAATTCATTATGGAGGGTGATATGAACATTTGAGTCATATTTTTGTATAATATTTCATCAAATTAGACTATTCAGAAAAAGAATAAGAAGTAGTTTAAGATAATTTTATAATTAGACCTAATTAATTAGGTTATACCTGTAGAAAGCCTTCAAAATAAAAGTGTAGGCAAGAATGGCAGGTGTAATTGAGCTGGACTTATATAATCTTGTGCACTGCAGACTCAACTATGGCCCAATCCATATACGAAGCTTTCTTCTTTGTTATTATTTTCTCTGAGCCATTCACATGTTGAAAATTGAAGTAATTAAGATTTGTACCCAAAAAGTAAAAACCAATATTGAATATTATAAATTCAGACAGCCTCATGGATTATTTTTTACTTGCAATCGTGAGGTTGGTGATAAAATTTTCTTAACTTAAAAAAGAAAATGGTTGCCCTTATTTTAATAATGATAATATTAGATAAGTGCTTGAAAATGTTAGATTAATATTTTTAATTCAATAAGGGTAGAATGAGATCAATCATTCAACTTAGAAAAGACGAGTAAAACATTTGTTTTACTATGTTACTTCAAAGAATGTAACAAAATCACTAAAAGAAAAAATAGCTTTCCCCTTGGCAACCCAAACCAAATTAAAAGGAAAGAGAGATAGAGAGTCATAAAAGGTTGGAGGCGTGTTTTTGATAGGAAACTAAAAACGAAAGTTTTCATATCTTTGAAAAATTATGACTATATTTTAGTGTCATCTCTTTGACTTTGATGAATTGTCACTATATAGAAATAATTTATTTTCCTTTATATGTATCTTTTTATTTACAAAATAATTTTAAATTAAAAAAAAAAAAAAATTCAATGCATGCTTCTTTTTATTCTTTTGTCTAAAACCTTCTCGTGCATGTGCCCTATCTATATATCTTATATTTTCACAAATAAATATCAAAACAATGATCTTATTGTTAAATTAAAATATTTTTATTAGAATTAAATCAAGAGTAATTATTTGAAATGGCAAGCAGTTGAAAATATTTTTATATATAGTAAAATCTCACTGTCTATTAGTGTGTATCACTGTTGTTGGATGATAGACAATGACATTTTGCTATATTTGTAAATAAGTTGGCTCAATTTGCTATATTGAAAAACAATTCTTAAGTCAACGTTAATTTATCGAATATACTAATTAAAGAAAATTAATATTTGCATCTATGTTTGGTTGTTTATTAGTAGTAGTAGGCGTCTATGTATGGCTTGATTCTTTTGTTGTGGTGTGTTGTTTCTTAAAGAAAGAAAAGACTTATTAATAAGTTGAACATGATCATGTCCTCGGATCAAGTTCTCTTAAAATTGACTTGGTAGTGTAGCTCATCCACTTATTTTTATTTTCGTTTTATTTTTGCAAACAAAACAGCAAGACTTGATAGATTCTCTATTTTGAAATAATAAAATATTTTCTCTTCATTTTACAAAAACAAACGCCTAAAGATTTCATACCTATACCTATTTGTGGTATTTATACTTTGTGTTATTTGTATTTTTGAAAAAAGAAGTGACTTATAAAATAAAAAGAATAACACAAAAGTCTGCCTAGAATGCAAAAAGTAGCGATTGTTTTAGGAGAAAAGATAGACATTTATTTGTATGAAGTTATAATGAATTGTGTTGGAATGCCTTGAATCTATTGAATGCACTTCAAATGGTCAAGTATGAAGGTTTCACTTATGACCCTAGAGTTTAGAGAAGTGTACACATATAAACTCTCTAAATCTAGAGGTACCACTTTTTTGTATTTTTTCTTTGTCGTTTTCGTAACAAAGATGAAAACAACAAGGGCAAAATTGAGCCAACAAGAGAGGGAGTTGGGCCTTGCAAAGAGCGGGTTCTACGAAGGAATATACCTACCTTTGTTGCGTTTGGCCATCAAATAAGACCCATTTGGGCTAGTTAGGTTAGGGATAACAACACACAATGCTCTAATACACACCCTATATTTCACTTATGTTCAACTTTTTATTATTTACAAGAATGTCTATGTAGATTTCTTAACCACACAAATATTAGGGCCCAGTTACCTTTTTGTCCTCGACCTACTTTTTTCTAGAAAAAAAATTGACAAGTCTCTTGATTCACGTGCAAATATCAATTAAAAAAAAATCTTTTTTCAAATTATTCCATTAAAGCAAAAAAATCAAATCCCACCCATCGTGCCCCCCTCCCCCCACTCTTAGACTCTCTCTCTATCCCTCGTTTATCAGCTGGTCGCTCGTCCACCTTCGTCCATCCTCGTTCATTAGTTGGTCGCACGTTGTTCATCCTTGTTTACAAGCCGTTTGTCCTCGTTTATCAACCATTTTCCATCATCGTCGACTTTCGCATGCCACGACTATTGGTCACCAAGGTAAGCCGCCAGTCATCTTCTCATTCTTTCTCTCTCTTATTTGCAATCTGTCTCCCTACGTTCGTGTGGCCACACCAAGATCCAGCTGCCTATTCAGATTTATGGAGATCTGACACCGCGCAGTCCAAATACAAATGAGAGGGGATTCTTGTTATGTAGAGATTATCTTCACTCTCAAAAGCAGTTTAAAACAAATAGTTAGTATAGTCGGGTTGTTAGAAAAATGCCAAGACCACTATGTTTCGAATTTTGGACTCAAACGCTATATACTCTCATTTTACTTAAAAAAATATTTGAATTCTTAGTCAAATTTAAAAAATAGAAACAATATATTTAAAATTACTTTCTAAAGTTGAATTGGTTTTAAAAATGTTGACGGGGAGAATGGGTTAACTTGGTGAACATAATAAGACTAATCAAATGAATATTAAGTGGTAGAATGTTAAAATAGCTAATTAGTCTCAGGGGTAGGAGTGAAAATGAGTGAGTCAATCAATGGTCAATGTAATTAGTTTAATATGTGCGTTGATACACATATTTAAAGTCATGATATTTATCTATTTCAGGGTTAAACTATATAAGTTTCGTTTATGAATTTTTAGGGTTGTGTCTAATATATCTTTGAGCTTTAAAATGGTTTCAATAAGTATTCAAATTTTAAATTCTATGTTTAATAGATTCATAAACTTTAAAGATGTCTAAAAGTTTTTTGAGCTTTCAATTTTATATCTAATAAATCCTTTTAATATTTTCAACATTTAAAAAATGAATGAACATATAAAATCAGTTGTCGTGTCTAGCAAAACTCATTACTTTAATTTTATGTCTAATGATTCTTTGAACTTGCAATTTTGTGCCTAGTAGATTGAATATAACATTAAACTGTGCATCTAATAAAACCCAATATTCTTAATTTTGTGCCAAGTAGGCACTATAACCTACAAACTTTTATAGTATTTGAATATGTGAAGGACTTATTAAACACAAATTAAAACTTCAAAAACCTATTATTGGGGACAAATTGAAGCTTTAAAGATCTATTAATACATTTAAGGATTCATAAATTCGTTCACAGAAGCTAAAAGTTAAAAAACTCAGTGGAAATTTGAAAGTTAAGATACAACTAAACTAGTGCTTTAACCTTATTTTAAAATCTATGGACCAAAATAAACTTTTAGGGCTTATTCAGGAGGGTGGGAATGTAATGAGTTATAATCTCAAGACCACATTTGGAAGTCTTGGTTTGTAATTCCTATTACATTCTCTTCATACCGTTTTCAACCGAACTCTTTTTTTTTTTTTTCACAATTTTCGTACTTCACAATCCCATTTATACCTAGAATTTAACATTTCATTGTAATCCTACAGCCTCTAATAGCATACCCTTTAGTCACAATAAAAAAATCCAACTAAATAGGGAAAAAAAACCCAAAAATGAAATTCCTTATTTGAAGAAGAACAAAAAATTGTGAAGACCAAAGAAAAAGTCAATGGATGGCCAATAATTGCGCACAATCACAGCCAAAACCGACCATTTTCAGACGTGTTTGCACCAACAAAACGTAGAATATTTGTTGAAAGCCAAACATTAACAAACAAAAGAAAAGTCACTTTTGGAAACACAGAGAGAAGAGGGAAAGGAGAGATTGAGCCAAAAACCAGTCTCTCTTTTTCTTCAATTATTTCTTCTCAACATTGCCATTTCCTCTCTTCTTTTGTTTGTTCTGTTTTTCTTAGGCATCTGATGTTTCTTTGCATCTTTCCCATTTAAAACTCTTTTCATTTGGTGAATTACCTATTTTTTTCTTCTTGTGAATTCTTTTCCTCATGGAATCCGGTGACATCAGCCGCGTTCGAGCTTTGTCATCTCCTGAATTAGCAAATGCCTTGACAAGTCCACGACAACACCATGTCGATCAAAACTTCGCCGGTACGTCACCGATTTCTTCTTTCTCAACAAAATTTGTGTGTTTTGGGAATGTGTTTTCTTGATTGGTATTGTTTGATTGTTTAGGAGTATCTACCAATGTGAGGCTTTTATTGAAATTGATTCATGAGTACAAAGAGGCTTCTATGAAAGGAAATAACGGAAGCAGAGATCAAAGGATATCTGAAATGATGCTTATAATTGATGAAGTGAAATCCCAAATCCAAAAATCTCAATCTAATGGTAAGAGAAGGGAAGCTGAACTTAGAAGGTGCAATACGGATCTCAGGCGAAACGTTCCCAAGGACAAAAAGGCAACGAACGAACCAATAATAACTGATGAGAAGGAGAGGTTGAGGAGAGAGCTGAATGCAAGTGTGGCTGCACGGAAAAGCCTCGAAAGCATATGTTCGAGCATCGGAAAGGAGAAGGAAATCATCGCGAAGGAGCTAGCGAGGACGGTTCAACAATTGCACGGAATGGAAGAACATGTCAATGATCTCAAAGCACAAAATGAAATGCTGATGTGCAAAGTTCAAGCTTGTGTTGCAGAGCATAGAGTGAAGAAAAACAATGTACCTGATGCACAAGGCAACATGGAAGCCCTCCAAAAGAGAAACAAAGTGTTAACTCAACAACTTCTCAAGTCGCTTGACGCGTACCGATCCTTGAAGCGAAAACTAAAAGAAAATCAAGAGAAAAGGAATGGAGCTAATGCAAGAATGGAAGAAATGGGACTCCGAGTTCGAGCCGGACTCGATAGGATTCATAGTTTCAAAGAAATGATGACCACTCCAATTGACGTCGAAAAACAAATTGACATTGAACATGAGATCTCTGCATTGGAGCATATGTTCAAAGGCTTCGACTTCGAGATATCCAAACACGTAAAGATCAAGAAACACCCTGTCGAATGTAAGCACGACCGCATCAGTGCTGATAAGTGACTACTTCCTGCTTGAGTTTATAATAGAAACAGACAGCAGCTCACAGCCATAATAAATTCCTAGTCTTAAACCTACTTTTGTTTGGAACAACAATGGGGATGGCCTTGAGTGTTGAGATAATAGAAGTAATTGATTAGTGATGGTACATTGACACATTGTTTTGTTGTGATCATGTACTGTTCAAATGTACTAGCTCAGTTGCTCTAGTTTTTTAATGTACTGTTTGAACCTTAAACCATTCAATAATTCAGCAGGAACTTCTAATTAAACTACTTCCCTTCATTCACTTTTTCTCCTATCTTACAAAAACACCACAACCAATTTCGAAGTGACTCGAATCTGTTTTCCTTTCTCGTTACGTGCCGAAAACTCGAAAGAAGACATCATGGTCCAAATAATTTTGGAAACCAATTATATCAGAGAAAAAAGAATTCCAAAGGAAGTACGAGAGTAGCTCAATTTTGTCCTCCAAGATACTTTTACATACAAATATGATGAGAATAAGAGAGGAAAAAAAAGAGGATTAAAGATCAATGAGAGAAGTCCAGTGATTGTTGGTGGAAGGATGAGGATCAAAAGTCTCCCAATTGGTTGTTACAATGACAGGCTTTTCAACTTCCACTCTGGCATTTGTAACCTTCAACACATCAAGCATTTCAACACATTTCTGCACTCTCTTCCCCTACAATCAGAAAACCAAAAAACAAACATATACGGTAAAAGATTGACACAAATATTTACGTAGTTAATTAATAGTGTGTTAGCTACGTCCATGAACAGAGGGTGAGATCGGTTTATTATTAGGGAGAAAATATCAGATAATACAGACGGTAAAGACACAAGTAGGGTTAGAAGGTTTATGTGTAGCAAGACTCATTGCTTGGTCATTTGAAGTGCCATCAAACAGATTCGGGGTTGGTAGTAGTCCCTTTTCGTTCCTATAGAACACTGCGAACTCTCGGTTTTCATAAGAAAGAGAGATGTTACCTGCAAAATTTTCTGAGTAGAAGCATCTCCTTCAGCAACAATGTTGTCAAGCTTGATGGCTTGCATCATCAACATCTCAATCAGTGTGGTGATTTGAATTTCTGGAACCTTGATTCCATTTGAGATTGATTCTTCCATTACAGAAACCTGTTCATAATTCATTTGATTATCATATTCTTTCATCAACTAATTTCATGAGTTAACTGTTTCATCACAGTTAACATTGAAACTATAGCTATATGGCCACTATTCCTTGATTGAACCCATGCTTTTTAATCTTTTAGTTCACATCCTTATCATTTTTATGGTTACAAGGGTCCCAATGTCTTTTCTCCTTAAACTTTTTCTTCTTTTATAATTATTGTCTCTATCATTTAATTAAAGCTAACCTAACATTTATGTTATCTTATTCAGATGAGGCAACAAAAATCTACAATGACAAACTATTTATCAATGCTTGAAATGAATTCCATGATAAGATATTCTGTAATTCACAGATAAAAAAAAAAAAAAAAAAAAAAAAAAAAAAAATTTAACTAATGAATTATAGTAAATTTAATTATATCAATATATTTTAAAAATACTTATTACGTTTTATAATAAATATGAAAGTAGATTAAAACTAAAGAGGTTTATGATTTAGGCATATAAAATAAATATACAAAATCCATTCAAGTTCAAAGCCAAATACTAAAAAAGAAGCGATATAGAATAACATTATAAGGAAAATCAAACCATATGATATTGAAGGCATGTTTGCTAAAATGAATATAACTTTACCACAATTCATATGTATTTCACTTTTAGATTGAGTTTTATATTCCAATATCCCCACTTTTTTATACTAAATAAAAAGAAGGCACATACATTCTCTTCTACTACGAGACTGATTCACATCAATTTAAACTTTAAATCAAAATCACAAAAAAAAAAAAAAAAATTATAAAAACGTATCTCTAAACTTTGCTAGATATATTATTCTTAAACTTTTATAAACATTTTAAAGCTACTTTGGAAAGTAAAAAATTCCGAACTTTGAACGAAAATTGAGACTTAAAATGGGGTTGCAGATCTATAATCTGATTTTAAAGTCCTAATTTTCGTAAGACCGATTTCTACCCTAAGAATAGTTTTGAAGGAGAAAAGAAAAGTAGGAATGACCTGATCGACAAGTTTATCAACGTCCATGGAGACGTCGGAAATGGCGCGATGTGCTATCTGTATTTTAGCATTCCTTTTGGTCTCAATGTATCTTCTTTCAATGCTGGCCGGATCCTCAATCAACTCCATTTTCGATCTGTTTTTCACTCCACATCCCTCCAAATACTCCCCGTTTTCCCTTTCTCTTCCTCTGAATATTACCTTCTGCGCCGCCGCCTCTAGCCCTGTCTCCGCCGTCAGCACCCTCTTCAGCTCCCCTGTTCCCCCAACAAAACCAAAAAAAGAGAAACCAAAACAAAATTTACCCATCTTTGTTTTTCACTTTCTCTTGGATTTTGCAGCAACCCCATTTGTTATTTCGTGTCAATTTGTTGCAAGATTTGTTCTTTTTGACGAATTAATCATAAAGCACATAATTTCTTAAATTTTGTTTTACCGAATGTGGCTTTGGAGCTGATGGAGATCTTTAATCGGACGGCCCCAAATGCGACTCGGAGACAGAAAATCGGCGCCGGAGAATCCGATTTATCAGTCCGCTTCTGAACCAGCATTCCGCTGGGCCTCATTTCCCATTCGACTGGCTCGTCGTTAGCGGCGGCGGAGGAAGAAGAACAAGACAACGTCGTCGAGCAGGAGGATTCAGTGGCTTTTCCAAGTTGCACATTGTGATTGGACCTTCTCTTCATCATTTTCCGGCCTCCACGGACGGCGGTTTTTTTCCTTCTGTGGGAGGAATTTTGAAAGTGGGATTTGTTGTTTAAAGAAGAGGGAAAGAAAAATAAAAAAAACAAATAATTTGATGAATGAAATGGGAGTGGAGTGGATTCTTGTGCCGACAAAAAACAGAGTGTAAGTCGTTGAATGGAATGGAAGTGGGGGTTTTTATACTGCCGGAGAATTGTCGTGTTGGTCAGACTTCCGGGGAAGCTGACTGGAAAGTTTACACTTCCAATGGGAGACTGCCACGTCATTCACTCACCTAGATTGTTTTCCAGTGACAGCTAAGCTCCATTGTTTTTTTGCCGACATTTTAAGAAAGCATCCGAGAGAAGAAACAAAACATACATCTATGTATATATATTCTTTTGTACATTAAATTTTTCTAGTATTATTGTACTATTTTCTTCTCTTCATTATCATTTGACATATTATTAAATAAGTCATTAATTTAAATTAAAATATCATATTTATCTTTCTATTTTAAAATTTATTTAACTTTAATATTCGTACTTTCGAATGTCTAATTTTAGTTTTTATATTTCCATAAATTTTAAATTTAGTCCACTGAAATTAATTTTTATCGAAATTGATTAAGTAATCATAATAGTTTTTATGCAAACAAACATAATATGTAAATATGTTTTCAAAATTTGTAGTGAAGATGCTAATGAAAAATAAAAAGTAATGAAAAAATTCCTAATAAACTAGACTAAATTTAAGATTTATTACAAGTACATGTAATAAAAATTAGACATTTAAAAGTATGTGGACTACAGTTAAACAAACTCTAAAGTGTAGAAATTAAAATGATATTTTAACAATTAATTTATTATTCATTTATTTCTTAAACCTCACATAATTATTAAAAGTGCTCCTTGGCAACAATAAATAGAGGTAGTATGAATTTTTTTTCTATTTTTTTGAAATGGTATATATATATATATATATATATATATATTTATTTATTTATTTATTTATTTATGTGTATAAGTGTGATTTAGATTTTAGATGGTAAAATGTGGAAAATATCATGAACGAAGACGCACATACTTTGCATTTTAAAAAGATCCATATATTTATATTTATTTTATTCTTATGACTATTTGACTCAAACAATATGAGAATATTCCATTAATTAGAATATCTTTAATTTTCTTTCTATGCACCAAAACAAACCTAGCTATAAATTTCGTGTGCATCATGGGATAGTAAACGAAAGGTGGGGAACCTTGAAATGTATGCAAATTTCATTGGATGGTGACTAGCTATAGATGACAGGCAGGTGATTTGATCTCTCTCTCTCTCACTTTGAAAGAATCCAACTTTTATATTTTTATTAAATAATTTGCAATTAATTTTTCTTCTATTATTGTGATCTGAAGTCTGCACATACATTGTACTTTTTTCTTTAAAAAAAGAATACTAATATAATTTCGAACAAGAAAATGAAGTTTTATAATAATCAAATATAAAATTTAGAGCATGAATTATAATTGATAAGTTTGTTTGGATTCAAATCTTCAATTAACCTATCTAATTTAAGTGGAACATATCTTTGATTGAAATCGTTCAGGTTCATAAAATGTATATAACTTAGGAATATTTCTGTTTAAACTAACAACCTTTGTGTGAATTATTTTATTTTATAATTGAATAAAACTTAAAAAATAATTTGGAAAATCTAATACTGAATATTGTCCAATCTTGTAATCGATCAGTTTTTTACTAGTGATAAATGTGTTTGCGTTATCGTTTTCTTTCCTTTTTTACTTTTTTGATACTATAATCTAAAGAGACTTTGAAATCCATAGTACAAGTTTTATATGTTAGTTGATTGATACTCATTTGAATTTTATATTTAAATATTTTATTATGCACATTGCCATCAAATTAAGTTATAAATTTATCATAATTTTGTCATAATGAGAATAATTGGCATAGTGCTTATACTATTGCTAAAACATATGAGATTTTTTACAATAAACATCAAACTAGTAAATGAAAAATTAATTATGACCCATTCAAATCAATAAATTCAATTAGAATGACCAATAGAATTAACCAAATTTTCTTACTAAAATCTCTACTGATTCTACATTATATTCTACAAATTTTCATCTATGAAGCATAGATAAACCTTCCAAATATTTTTTTTTTTAAAAGATAAACCTTACAAAATAATGGTTGTTCAAATTTAACCTAATCTAAAATGATAGGAACTAAAGTTGTTCAAAATTTTTATTCATGGATTGATTTCATTCATTATAGGCAAAACACAAATAATGTGGTTTTCCAATATGTTTTCTTTGTCGTGCCAATTCTTTTTTGAGATTGGTTTCTTATATGTTAATATGTATAGTGCATATTTACTCGTGTGCCTTCCTATCCTTCTACGACATGTCTTACAACATGCTAGGACATTCTTAAGAACATTGTAACATGAAAAACAACAGATTCTGCAGAATATTTTTTCTTTATCTATTAGCTAGACTTTGCAGATTTCGTGTTCTGCTGTTTTTCCCTTGCAGAGACGATTTATTCTTTCCTATATATTTATTTATTTATTTATTGTATTTTGTTCAATTTTAGGGTTGATTGCTTTGAAAAATTTTGGAGCTATTTTGTCTTGTGTGTTTGCCAAAAACCAAAAAGTGTGCCCAATCCTTGGAATTGTGAAAGAGTGTTGTTGCTATAGATCTTGAATGTTGCTCTAAGTATTGTTGAATCTTTCTACTACCACTTGAGAATAGGTTCTCAATCTTCGGGGAGCTTAAGTTCATCAAGGGGAGTAGTTTTCATTCGAAAGTAGAAAGATAAAAGTTGAGAAGGAGTTTCACACCTAGAGAGAGCCTAAATGATTGTTCACTATTATTTTTATACTTAGGGGGAGCTTAAGGAAGGTGAAGGAATCTCATGCTTAGGGGAGCTTAAGTTTCATTGAGAGAGAGTCTCACGCTTAGGGGGAGCCTAAGTGATCATTCTTTAAGTTGGGTTATTCGAATGTGACTGTAATTGCCGTCTATCTACAAATAAGTACATTGTTGTAATTGTTTGACTTATTAGTAAAAATTTCTTTCCACGGGCACACTGTCCCCCAGACGTAGGTGGTAATATTGCACCAAATTGGGTTACTAAACTCTGTGTTCTGTTTGGGTTTTAGTTTTCTGTTTTTATCTTTGATGTTTTTGGAATTGCTGTAACATCGTGTGTAACAAGTGTTTTCTTGTGTTCAATAATAACTTTTGTTTCATTCCTAACATAATCTAATTTAAACTATTATTTTAAATTATTTTTATGAAAGGAACAATGTTTCTTTCGATTGATTAAAATTTTCATCCACATGAAAATAGCTCAATTGAAATAAATCTTATACTAATCGAACTTTAATGGTTGATTTCATTCATACCTACATATTGGAAAAAAAAAAAATCAGAATTTCCATCAACACATACCCGATTTATGATGCAATTGAAGATGAAGTAAAATGAGGGTCCACAAAAGAATAAAGCGATTTTGAGTTGATTTGCTTTTGGATATAAAATTTCACGAGTAGATGAAAAATGATGGGCACATCACCGCCGTCAATACTTAATCGGAGTTCAGTTTAGTCCATGATCCAAGGGTGGGAATTATTATTATTATTATTATTATTATTATTATTATTATTTTGTGATTTAAGGTGTAGATTGTTGCTTAAAGTTGTAAATGGTTGTTAAAAAGGGGACAAGTAAGTCTTAACAGCTTTCGAGATTAAGGTTTTAAGTCGGAATTTGGTACTTGAAAGGGAATAAAGTAATTTATTTATTTAGTTCAACGCAGTATTTATTCTCATTGCTACAAAAGCGACCAAAGTCATACATTGGCTAGATAATGAAAGAATCATGGATATATGAGGGAGGACAATTATCTCCAATGGCATCAGATTTTATGGTGAAACTAAAAACAAAATCATGAGGATTTATGTGAACAATATCATACCATTGTGAAGATATTCGAAAGTTTGTTGTCCCTAACAAGTGGAATCAGAGCACACCTGATGTAGCCATGTCAGTAGAATCCTCGAGAGTCGAACGAAAAAGTGGAGAGCCTCGGAAGATGTAGTCATAACAGTATCAATCTGTGGTTGAGCTTTTGGACAGGCAGTATGCTTAAGTGCAATTCGGAGGGAGGAAGGACAACCATCTCTGATGGTACAAGGTCTTTTATTTGAAACAAAAAACAAAACCATGAGTGCTTACGATCAAAGTTGACAATGTCATACTATTGTGGAGATCTCTAGAGGTTTGTTGTCCTTAACACTCATGCGTTGACAGAACTTTTGAGCTATTCGATCTATAGCTAAATTAAGAACCATATTAATTTTAGGTATACATAGCTTAGATATCCAAGTATTTATTTTTGGATTCATTAGAAGCTGTAATAAAAGTAGTACTTAGATTTGTGAACAAGTTGATTCTTCTCTGGTTAAATTATATCATAATCTAATGTCGATTTAAGAAGATATGTAACTATTAGTTCTCTTTAAGGTATAATTCTTTTTATCTTTTTCTTTTGGACCAAAGCTTTTATTCTAAGTTGCTGTGGTGATTTTATAACAACGGGATCCTTGTTTGTATTAATATCCTCTTTCTTTGAATTAGTAGTGGGACGTATATAACAAAAGTTAAGTGTGAAATTTTAATGAGATAGATTATTTCAAATTCAAATTAGTAATTGAATTTACTAATTGAGGTTACAAAAAATTGGAGCCAGAACGAATATATTTTGCTTTAAGACGAAAAATTTGATAAAAGTTTACTATGTAAAATTTATTTTGTATGGTCCATTCTTAGTTCTCCTTACCCTTATAGTGCCTGTAGGGTACTCTTAGCTTATAGTTCTATTCCATTGATGCGCTTGGTTTCATTCATAAAAGATGGACAGACAAGGACTTGACTCATTGCCATCAGTTTAATGAATCCATTTTCATCGTGGTTTGCAGGATTCTTTGATGCTGATAGTACCATTGGTTTCGCTATGAAGAATCGACTACCTCAACTAAGTATTCAAGTAACTAATAAACTTCTACAAGATGTAGAGTCTTATAAGGTAGTATTTGGAGGAAATATCTACTTTGATAGTAGTCAAAATGGTTACTATCAATGGTCTGTACAAAGTCGAAAATATGTTATCATGATGCTAAATTACTTTAAATCAAGTATCTGATGTATCATGTAAATTCGTAGAAATGTAAAAATCAAATAATTCTTTGTGGTGGAACAAATATCTCTTATTTCCCCCTCGAATTTTTTTTTTTTTTTTTGTGGGGTTTCTAAAAGAATATTGATATGTTGTCTTGAACGGTCCCGAAAATCATAAAGCAAAAATATGAAAAAGAAAGGTCAACCCGTGTATTTATTTTTATTCTTTAAACAAAAAAAGGTACTATTTTCTATTTTTTAATTGAGTAAACAAAAGATTTCTGATTTTTTTTTTACATACCCTAAAAAAAGAAAAAGAAATTTCATATTCATCCACTCAAAACATTAAGAAATTCCACTAATTGCTTTGATAAAAAAAAAAATTATTTATTTAAAGTAAAATTATAAAAGAATTTATACTAGGCTTTTTTTGAGTCAAACTGATTCAGATTATTCCAATCTTTAATTATTTATTTGATTTGTCCCCAAAAAACTTTGCAAATTCCCCGTTGAAAGAGATTTTGCTAGCGAAAAAGCTTTGCCTAGAATATATGAGAACCTATGTAATGGTTGACATAATTTCGGATCTGGTCCAAGTTTATTGAATTCTTTTATTACTCAATAAATAAACAAGATCAATTGCAACTTGGAAAAGTAACTTAAGCTTGCGTGACTATTTAGACTCCGATTTTAATAACTATTTAAGTTTTTGATTTTTGAGTATTTTAGGAGCCGATTGATAACCATTTGAATTTTTGGTAAAAACATGTTTCCATTATTAAAAAAACACATGAATTCTATTTATGAAAAAATGGAGATTTAAACCTAAAATAGTTGTGTGCCCAGTGGTATAGACTAAGAACTTTGCTTGTCCCGATTTTAGGGGTGTTCAAAAAATCCGATGACTCGAAAAACTCGATCAATCCAATTTAACCTGTACGGTTTGGGTTAGGTTATCAACTCATTTAAGTTGGGTTGAGTTCAAATAAATGAAAATCTTATGGCTTGGGTTGACTCACGAAATCATCAAAATAACCCAAACTAATCCAAACCAACTCGAACTTGTTATTAATTTAAAATATATGATTTTTTTCTTTATTTAATTTCATGGTACTTTTTGGATAATTTTCTCTCCAATGACTCTTTGAGATTGAGATAATTTTTTAAATACTTTTGGAAATGAAATTTCATGAAAATTGAGTTGTGGATCTTAATTTAATATATGAAAGTAATTATATATATATATATATATAAAATAACATTTTAGATTGAGTTTAAAAAGTGCGTCAACTCAACCCATGAATGCCCCTATTAAACTTGTAACATTCAAAAGTCGAACATGAACATGAGCAAACAATATTTCGAGTGGATTGCTTTACCGTTGGGACACACAACTATTTCAAGTTTAAATATCGACTTTGTAATACATAGTATATATGCTTGTTTTCAAAAACGAAAACACGTCTAGTAAAAGCAACTTTTTAATTTTCCCAATGAGAAGATGTTTGAGATAGAGAAAAATGTGTAAAGGCATGTAAATACAAATTTGAGACATGAAAACGTTTTGGGAAGCAAATAGACAATGGAAAATTTAGTCATGGAAGAAAAATATATTTATTTAGAGAAGAATTAGACACACACGTGTTTTTGAAGAAAATATTAGTTAAACTTCATAAAAATATTAGTTAGTAAAAAAGTTGGGTTTGTTTCAAATAAAGCAAAATGAGTCAAAATATTTAGAAAAATAACAAAATATCATATATATCACTAATAGACACTAATAGACTACTATCATCTATCACTGTCTACTAGGGTTGGCAAAAGAACCTACGAGACCTCGACTTGATTGGGTTGGAGAATTCCCAGTTTGAACGGGGATCGAGGTCAAATCAGGGATCCTAGGGGACGAGGCGGGGACGGGGAGGGTATCCTCGCCCCAACCCCGACCCCAAAGCCGATATTCCCTAACATAAACTCGTCACTCTATCTCTCTCGCTCTCTCACACTTTCATTCTCACTCTGGCTCGCTTCCTCACACTCTTGCTCTCGCTCTGTCTTGCGCTCTCTCTCTCACACTCTCGCTCTCATCTCTCTCGCCTAAACCCAACCAAATCCTAATTACACTCGCTCTCGCTCTCGCTCTTGCTGTCTCGCTGGCTCGTTCTCGCGAAGATTAACCAGGACAAGGAACCCCCTCCGGCCTTGATTTCGACCCCGACCTGACCCTATTGCCAACCCTACTGTCTATTAGTTATAGACATTGTTAGATATCTACCGGTGCCTATCATTATTTATCACTAATAGACAATGACATTTTACTATATTTGTAAGTATTTTTAATAGTTTTGCCATTTAAAATAATTAGTCTAAAAATATTTAGAGCAAGAGATAAATGGTAGAGAAATTAAAGTTAAAAAAACAGAAAGTTGAGGGAAATTGCCAAAAAAATAGGAAAAGATTGAGGGGGTAAAGACTTTTGGGATGTGTTTTCAAAATGAAGACTTTTAGGACAAATGGGCATATGAAATGTCCATTATGCCCTAAATTGAAGAGATTGGTGAGAGTTGCTATTCATTTAATTTGAGTTAAAACTGAAGAGCCACCTAGGATAAGGATATAAAAAGGTTAGCTTCAACACGTTCACAAATACATATGAGTATAATCACCATGAGTAATTAAATCTAATAGTTTACAAACTACTTTTAGCTTAAAATCCATAATATGTAAATTTAAACATCTCTCAATAAACGTAAACTTTTTTAAATTCTCATTTTATTGCAAAACATCTTGAACATTTTTAAAATTAATAATTTTTGGTAAAAACATGAAATTGTGGAATAAACAATGTATGAAATCCTCATATCAATTTTTCTATAATCATACATAAATATAAATTTCTTGAAATTTCATACTTCTAGTTAATAACATAAATAGTTGAAAGGGTAGTTTATTCTCGAATGTTGGCAAAGAAGTTTTGATTAAATCTGTGGCCTAGGCTATTCCAACATACACTCTATCTTGTTTTAAGGTGCCAATGGAAACTTGTCGTGAGTTTAATCAACTCATGGCCAACTTTTGGTGGAAAGGATTTGAAAATTGCAAAACAACACATTGGGTTAGTTGGAAATGTATGACCTATCTTAAGGAGAAGGGTGGGCTGGGCTTCCATGACATCCATCTTTTCAATCAAGCATTATTGGTAAAGCACACTTGGCGTATCTTGGAAAGAGAACACTTTCTGGTGACTCAAACGTTAAAGGCAAAGTATTTTCCAAGCTGTTCTTTTCTCAATGCACATGGAGGAGCATTTTATGGGGCTGCCAGCTTGCTCTTAAAGGTGGCAGATGGAGGATTGGGGACGACTATTAAGTAGATATCTCTTCTGATCAATGGATTTCTAGGGCATCTACCTTCAAACTAATGTCTTTACCAAGACCTTGGTCTCGGTGGATAGTCTTATCAGCAATAGACACTGGAATCAAATGCTATTAAATGAACTGTTCTGCTCGGAAGATGCAAAAGTCATTATGAGTATTTCCCTTTGCTTGCCTCCTTGTTCGGATTATTTTTTCTAGCATTATGATAAAAAAATATAAGCTGGCTCAATCCTCTATCTTGGATGCATCATCCTCCTCGAGCACCACCATGGAAAAGTTTTGAAAATTGTTGTGGGCCCTTTTTATCACACTAAAATTTTTCTATGGCGTGCTTGCCTAAAGTCTCTTCCAATATGTCTTGCCATGACTCAACGATCAATTATCGCTAGTGGGGATTGCCCATTATGCCATCATGCCTCTAAATCGAGTATCCATGCTTTGTGGGACTGTGAGGGAAGTAAACAAATATGGAAGCTTTGGTCTCCTATTCATTGTCTTTTTGATGTGCACTACCTTGATGTTGTTTCTCTCTTTTGTAGGGTTTTAGAGCTTTTGAGCCCTCTTGATATCAAAATTTTTTCGCTCATCAATTCAACAATTTGGCATAGATGAAAATTTATGGTCTTTAATCGTCATAGTAAGCCTAAAGACGATCTTATCCGGTGGGCGTTGAATGTGGTGGAATCTTTTGATCGTCTTTATCAACCGACCCCATTGTAGTTGGCTCGCCATTTCCTCGTTGTTGAAAACATTTCTCGTTGGTATGGTCCTCTTCTTGGAACTTACAAGTTAAATTATGGTGCTGCTGTCCTAGATAGAGATGTGGGTATAGGAGCAATTGTTTGTGACGCTAATGGTGACGTGTTACTTACTATGGAAAGTCATTTTGCTTTGACTGGTCCAATATAACTCGCTGAGACCATTGCTATGCTTAATGATATTTCTAAATCCATTGAGGCTGGTATTTATCCGCTTTGGGTTGAATCTAACTCCAAGATTCTCTTTTAGTTGGGAATTGTTGATATGCTAATGAGGCTCAGACTTTTGTTGATATTATTCGTGACTTCCAGCTCCATGGTGCCGTCCTTAGTTTCACTTGAGCCAATCGTAGATGTAACACTGCTGCACACATGTGCTAGCTACCCATGCTTGATGTTTTCATTTCTCTCCTATGTGGCTTGAAGACCACCCCATGGGTGGATCATGTTCTTCATTCTGACTCTTTTTAGTTTCATTGGTTGTTGTTTAGGTTTTGGTTATAAAAAAAAAAAAAAAAGTTAATAACATGAATATTTAGTAAAACAAACCACTCAACTCACATCATTGTTATCGTTAGCTACTTCATCTTCCTTTCAAACTTGAAATTCCAATCTTTATCTCAATAATCATTTACCATCAAGTAATTAAAAAACCTCATAACATCAACTAAGATTCAACTAGAGCAACTTTTCATCTATGCATTTTTTTTTACAACGACAGAGAAAAAACTAAAAAAAAAAAAACATTAAAAAAAATTCTTTGCCTTCGACAATTCTGATCTTTGAAAACGGTACATATTAAGAAATCAAAAAAAAAAAAAAAAGATTGTTTGACACGCCATTTCATGGCCAAATAATTTGTTGCTTTGCCTTCGACAATTCCGATCTTTGAAAACGGTACATATTAAGAAATCAAAAAAAAAAAAAAAAAGAAAAATTTGACACATAGAATTACATGATTCACTAACAATATGTTAGCTCTATTAACATCTATGGGTAGAGAAAGAGAACAATTTATTATTAGAGAGAAAATACCATCTTACAAACTTCTTTAAATCATAGGACCATGTAAATAACAAAAATAGCATATATACAAATAAACTTAACTAGGTAGACTCTCGTACTTGGTCGTTTGGAGTACAAATAGCAAACTTTATTCCTGTAACTCTTTGTCTTCCATTTATGTTGGCTCTTTGTAACCACTATTCTCACAATCCTATAAATAGAGGTTGTAGATATCATTTGTAAACATGCACAATTGAATAATACATATATGTTCTCTACTTTCTTCTCTCCATTTCTCTCATGTTCTTATATTTGTTCTTTTCTCTCCATTTTATAACGAATTTGTCAATTATATGGTGTAATTAATGAAGAGTATTTAACTAGTTTTTTATTTTTTTAAAAAAAAATTGAAAACAAGTCTAAATTAAATTTTAGATCTGTTTTTATTGGTGTTACGTAATTTTTAACACAGTTACCATCTCTCATCCTTATAAACATTGTTGCACCTATTCTTAGGTGGTCTAAAATGTATTTTGTAGGGGTATTTTCGTCACAATAGGAATTAGATATTTGGTTGAAGGATGGGTTTAGCTATTTTCCAAGGAAAAAGTAGAGTTAACTATTTTTCAAGTGGGGTGGTTAAGTTTAGCTATTCTTCTTGTTAACCCCTTTTTGTTTTCTTCGAAACCAATAACCAGAACTTGTCGATTTTTGAAAAAGAGAAATATCTCAAATCGGACCTAAAACTTTATCTAACCCAACTTAATCCAATCATGGGTTCATAAAATTTTTCGAGGTGTCGGGTTGAATGAAGACTCCTAAACATAGGTTGAGATTGAGAAAAGAGAAAAATATATATTTTTTAAATATAGCTATTTTTTAAAATTTTTTAAGAATGTTATACGTTAGCATCTTCATTAGCACCTTCATTCTTTTAAAATCTAAGAACTAATGTTGATACAACTCCCAAACCTCATGACTAAAATTAAAATTTACCCAAAAGGTTATTTTAGATTATGAAACATATTTTTTACATTATTATTTAAAACTCTCAAACTTTAATTGATTAGTTGAAAATACATGATATTGTGTAGACGAAATTTGAAAATAAAAAGACATAAATATTATAAAATAACAAAAGAAAATTGATATTATCGAAAAAAAAGTTAGAACATAGACTTACACTCCCTTAAACGAAAACAAAGAAAGCAAAAAACGTGACACATGGCACCATAAAGTTGGACTACGTGGCTGGGCTATGTCCACTTAACTATATATAGGATAGAGATCAAAAGTCGAGCAGAGAGAAGTGTTGGGCAATACGTTGGAGTTGATAGGCAAGGTCAGAAGGTTTAGACGCCATGGCCATATGATCTGCTCCTTTAATGTCCACAGTGATATCAGGTAGGTTGTTCTCAATCATCCACAATTGAAATTTCTTGGTGGCCAACAAATCTCTTTCTGTAACAACGAATGCCCTTTTCACACACCCATATCTCTCGGTTGTGAACTTATATCTGGAATTATTGGCTTCAAATAGTGGAAGTGGCCTCACCAATGTGATTGCCAATGTCAAATCCTATAACCAGTCAAAAACATTAAGTTACCCTCCTTTTGGATTCAAGAAAGCTAAATAAATTAATTTTAAATCATGTGAAATGAATATATTTAAAATATTCTCCTTCTTGTAGTTAGAGACAACAGAACTTCATTTTATTATAATAATAATATACCTCAGGAGGTGAGAGTTGGTAGAGATGTTTGGCTAACTTCAAAGGCCCCAAGATATATGATGTTGGAGGCTTGTCCTCCCCATTTTCATATACGTAATGGTTGTCCAGTGGCGGAGGTCGTTGCTTTTCATCCTTCACTTTGCAGATATATATATACCAACAACAAATAAACATCAGTTAAAAATTACCAACATATTGTCTCCTCAAATACATTTGAACTTTACCATTTGAATAAAGCATTATTATACTTTTTCCAAGTTACAACATTACTTGTTTTAAAGCCATTTACAGTAGAGAAGTTTGTTAGAATATTTTAAACAAAGTCATTGCATTTAAATGTCATTGTTTTAGATATTTATATAAGATCAAACGTAAGAGTGTAACTTTTGAAAGATTTACAAATTTATATATATATATGTGTGTGTTATGTACTCTTGTAGCATGTTGAAAGACTAAGTTGAGAACCAAACATAGGAGATTATTAAAAAAGGTTAAAACATCATTTTGGTTTCTGTAGTTTGATGATTATTCTATATTTTGATCAATGTACTTTTAAATGTGCAATTTTAGTTCATGTACTTTCAATAAAGCTTAAAAATGGTTTGTACCATTAAGTTTTAATTAAAAAACCAGCTAAGTCGACAAACAAAAATAATAAAAAACGTGAAATATAATAGAAAATTATTATTTTGGTTTGTCAACTCATCTAATTTTTTTTTTTTTTAATTTCAAATTAATGAGATAGGCCATTTTTTAGGTTTGTTGAAACTACAAAAACTAAAATTAAACTTTTAATCTTAAAAAACTTATCATTTGGACAAAATAATAATAATAATAATAAGACTCAACAATCAAAGAAGAAAGAAAATTAGGTACAAATTTGGCTACACTCGCTCTATAGCCCAACTACATGGTTCGTTCTTAAGGCACCATAAGGATGGATTAGCTGACTTAAGGAGTTGGGTATAGCTTAGAGTTACGGGTTAAAGAATTTTAATTTTAAATTTTAACTCATAACATCTAGTTTGCACCTAAGTTTTGCTCATTAACCAGTAGTGAATTGGATTATTCAATTGTCAAACATAACAATTTTCATAATTTTTATTTTTTATTTTTGTTGTAAGTGTGATTAGAATGTATAGTACTCATTAAATTTACCTCTATCCCAATGGCGGAAAGACTAAGATTGGGACCGGGCATGGAGGCTGCGACAAACACACCAACAGAGATCTTTTCCGGGAAATCCTCCATAGCAACTGCAACTCCGAGACCGCCGAAGCTGTGGCCGACAAGGACCACCCTCTCGCCGGAGGGCAAACCAGCCAAGAAGTCCGTCAAGGGCTGAAAGTACTGAAAGGCTGAGGATATAGTTTTTGGCTCTATGGGGTCGACGCCGGAGGCAGCCATGTCGAGGGCAGTGACGTTGTGGCCCCAGGATTGGAGAATGGTGGAGACCTTGTACCATGACCAAGCTCCATGGCAGGCTCCATGCACAAGCACGAAGTGGCTCTTCTTGTTTGTGGGTTCGCCGGCCGCCGGAGAGAATAAGAGGATGAGAAGCACAAGTAATGGATGCAGTTTCCTCAGCAAAGATAAGCCTTTTTCCATGTTGGTGCGGTCAGTATCTTTGGGATTATAGATAAGATCACAACTCATAAGAAGGAAGAGTCTATTTCGGTGGGCTCACCTCATTCAATTCTTAATTTTCACTCTATTACCACACGAATAAAAAATTTAAAAAATATTTATTTAAAACAACAAAATTATTAAGTGACAATTTTTCATTAGGCGTAGGTTGGGTTGCATAGGCGATAGGTGCAGCTCGGCTATACTCTAGTGTTTTTTTTTTTCTTTTTTTCTCCTAGGAAATGGTTAATGTGGATGTGCGTTTGGGTTGCACATAAGATAGCATTTGGGGTGCTGAGTTGTTTATTGTAAGTGGTTATTTTAGTCGGTTGATTATAATAATGTGTCTTTGTGGTGAAAACTATTTTAGTTTAGATAAAAAATAATAAACATTGTACATAGAGAAAAAGAATGAGTAGGAAATAGTAAACACAGTAACAAAGAGTAATTTAAAATAATAATTATAAAACTTTTGTATTCAGTATATTGTTAATTACAGAGGTAATACATGAATAATTATACATAGAGAATCAACATAAAAGGAAAATATATCCTAATTTAATAGAAAATTTTTTGCTTAGCCTAAAAATAAGCTAAATTACATAAATACTTAACTTTAATTAGATTATAATAATAGTTGTTGGGCAATACATTGGAGTTGATGGGCAAGATTAAAAGGCTTGAACACTATGGCCATATGATAGGATCCTCTAATTCCCACAGTAATATGGGGCGGGTTGTTCTCAATCATCCACAATTGAAATTTTTTGGTAACCATCAAATCCTTCTCTATAAAAACGAACGCACTCATATCTCTCTATTGTGAACTCATACTTAGAATTATTTGTTTCAAATAGAGGAAGAGGCCTCACTAACGTAGTCGCCAATGTCAAGTCCTGGAATTAGTCAAACACATTCTTCTAACAGTCCAATTTGCACAAGAAATTGAAGGAGATGTTGAATTTAATTATAACAATAATATACCTGAGGTGGTGAGAGTGGGTAGAGATGTTTGGCTAACTTCAAAGGCCCCAAGATATATATTGTTGGAGGCTTAGAACTTATCTATAGGATACAGATTAAAAGTCGAACAAAGATAGTTGTTGGGCAATACGTTGGAGTTGATAGGCAGGGTCAAAAGGCTTAGACGCCGTAACCATATGATCTGCTCCTTTGACCACCACAGTGATATCAGGTAGATTGTTCTCAATCATCCACAATTGAAATTTCTTGGTGGCCATTAAATCTCTTTCTGTAACAACGAACACCCTTTTCACACTCCCATATCTCTCTGTTGTGAACTCATACTTGGAATCATTGGCTTCAAATAGTGGAAGAGGCCTCACCAATGTGATTGCCAATGTCAAATCCTACAATTAGTCAAGAACATTGATTTACCCACTATTTGGATTCAAGAAAGCTAAAGAAATAAATTTTAAATCATGAGATTTGAAATTTGAGAAAGATTTGAAATGAATATATTTAAAATTTTGTGTTCGAATGGCAACCGGAAAAGAAAAAAAAGTTAAGAATTTGCTAATATGGATTTTTATCTATGACTATGATTGTGGATTGAAAATTAAAATATGACAAAGTTAAATTAGTAATTTATTTCTCAACCCTATGAAATCTTGCGAAATCTTACCATTCTAGTCAGAAAGGATTTTTTTCTTTTTAAGTAAAAACAAGAGTAGGGGTGGAACTACATGGGCACTAATAGTGTGTGATCTTGAGAACATGGACAATACTTGGGGTAAGAGGAGTATGACACATGGCCTTCGGACACTATTTTTTTTTTTTTTTTAGAATATTTGATAAAGTTATATACTATTTTTTTTTAATATCAAAACTCATTATTGTTATTATTATTTTTAATGGTAATAGTTGTTAATGAGTTTTGTTAATAAAAAAAACATTAAAATTAAAAACTTTTTATGATATTTTTTTCCTTAAAAAAAAGAAGATTTTAAACTAAAAGTATTAATGAGTTTTTTTTTTAATTAAAAACAATAACATTAAAAAAAATTCTAATAACAAGAAAAAAAGGGAAGGGTGAGATGCCTAAACGCATCCATAAAAAAGTGACATTTCATCATGGTGGAAAATTTTCATTGAAATTTTGGGACTTCCATGCCTTTGAAATGAAAATTCACTTTTTCCCCAATTTAAGCCAATTTCGAGAAATTTCAAAATTTTAAGAATATTCCAAGAATATTATGATTCTCCACATTTTGACGAAATTTTGACATTTCGACAAAATTTTGATTTGTTTTTTAATTAACTACATTAACTGTCACACCCCCTTTTGAGATACCCTCTTAAATCTGGGAAGAGTCATGAGGATAGCATATATTGATTCTCTTACGACATCTACTGTCAATCTATACTATTTTTTCTTACTTACATATTTAAGATGTATAGCTTAATTAATCATAGAGAATACTTAAATTAATGTAACAACTTAGGGTTCGTTTACATTATTAAACATTTCACAACTTTATATCCAACCCTAACTCAATATACTATAGCTATGGCATGGCAGACCTCGATTTCGCATAGCAATGGGAACACTTCTGCTACCTGAAAAGAAACATAAAAAGAAAGGCTAAGCTTACAAAGCCCAGCGAGTGGTTAATAAATAACTAGGGTACACACGACCCATTTTTAACATCATAATAAAGATGCAATTATAACGACATAATTAAACATAACTGAGGTTATTTACTCAAACCTCAAACACGAAGCTTATCTCAATACCGTACTTTACCCTGTTAGCTCTCTCTAACTCAGTAACTGAATCTATTCCATATGTGCACATAGCCTTATCTCTAAGGGATCAGAAGTTAGACCCATCGGTCCTTTGACCATCCCACAAGAGATACCTCCCACAGGATCAAGAACTAGGTTTCCGACAATCCCCTTACCAGCTTGTGAGGTTTTAACCCCAACACAGAATCGGAAACTAGATCCTTAAATCCTCTGACCATCTTGTGCGACATTGGCTTCTTCTCAAACATTCACAAACTCATATGCATAGCAAGTATATCTTTAACTTATAATGAAATTGTAACGACCCGACTTATACAAACTAATCGGACCATTACTCAATGCATGCAAAACTTCAAAGAACGACATTGTGCTGAATAGTGAAGAAGGATCAAAGCTTTTCATGGAAATTTTCACTTATTTTAATTCAAGAAAATAACACATTGATAAGTAAAAAAGGAAATTTTAGTTCGCGGTACTCCTAATAAAATCAATAAAAGAAACTTCATGAATGAAAAGTCCACATAAACAAATAAATAGACGAGTCTCAAAACAAAATTAGACAGTTGGACAACAATTTTAATAAAACATGCAAGACTACACAGAAGCTACTACGGGTCCCGTGATGCCATCAAGGATTCTTCTTGTCATTCGCCGGCACATTCCTCCCTTTACCTGAAAAACATATAAGAAGAAAGGATGAGTAATTATATTACTCAGTAAGTGACCCCACTACCAGAGTCGGGCTAGGCACCTAAGTCTTTTAAGTGCGTCAAACATAAGACATGCATATCTATCATACTTCTATAGGGAAATGGTTATACCCGCCCTATCGTTGATTATGGATGCCCACAACCTCTAGAGCCCCAAAGGAAACTCTTACCTCTGGTGATCCCGAAGGAACACAAACCTCTGGTGTACTCGAAGGAGCACAACCTTTGGTGAACACGAAGGAACACAACCGGAGTCGGGCTAGGCACCTAAGTCCTTTAAGTGCGTCAAACATAAGACATGCATATCTATCATACTTTTATAGGGAAATAGTTATACCCGCCCCACCGTTGATTATGGATGCCCACAACCTCTAGAGCCCCGAAGGAAACTCTTACCTCTGGTGATCCCGAAGGAACACAAGCCTCCAGTGTACTCGAAGGAGCACAACCTCTGGTGAACCCGAAGGAACACAACCTCTAGTGAATCCGAAGGAACACATCCTCTAGTGAACTCAAAGGAACACGTCCTTTAGTGAACCCAAAGGAACACATCCTCTAATGATCCCGAAGGAACACAACCTCCAGTGAACCCGAAGGAATACAACCTCCTGTGGACATCCAACCAACGTAGGGGAGTCACCACTACTCATCATACATAATCAACCAAGTTCATGCTCATCCCATCCCATGGATTCATACATTAATAATACTGATCATAAATATTTCATAGCATAAGCTTATACACTATCAGGCACATACAACTTTAAGACATGGAACTTTCATACAAGCATTTTATATCATACGTAGCTTTAGAAATCTGCTATCGCAAGGCAACTATTCATATGGCCTGAAGGCAATTCAGGTAGTAAGATCACTTACTTAATGGTTGATCCATAAAGCTTACCACACTGCAACTCTTGCAAAATTCCTGAACAAACTGGGAATAAAATTCCCCTAACTTAAGTTATTCATCAAGCCTAACCTATCATAAGCAAACTCAAAATTTGTTCGAGAGAGTCCTTACCTGAATGTGACCAAACTCGCAGTTTCCTCCGACCCTACGGACTAAAGCAATCGCTGACCACCTATTAAGATTTACCAATTAATTCGTATTCCCAAATATTTGCCAAAATATGCCACTAACCTACTCAGGTTTGAGATACTCACTTAGGGAGTACTGGTCCGGCGACTGACGGTCAGGCGAGCAGTTAATCGCAGCCAAGAACAGGATTCTGAGCGAGAGCGAGAGGCCGTCGGAGACTGCGAGAGACAGCGAGAGACCATGTGTTTCTGAGCGTGAAACTTCTGGGAAACGAGCGGCAACTGAGAGAGAGAGATGGCGAGGGCAGAGGGAGGACGGAAAAGAGGGGAGGGCGGCGGCGGAGAGGAGAGAAAGAAGGGAGAGCTTTTCTCTTTTTTTTTTTTTAACTACACGCAAACCAAGGAGGTTAAAATAAACCTTAATTCCTTCCCCTCCTTAGCCCATTAATTCCCCCTTTCCCTTTTTGTTTCTTCAACCAAATAAAATAAAATCTTCTCTATTCAAACTCTGATCCCACCAAATCCATTTATTTTATTTTATTTGTCCCAAAGTAAACTATCCTTTGCCAATTCCCAACAATTTTCTTAAATCCACCTAAGACTCACCAACCACTATAAATGCTAATTTTAAAACTTTCCTCCTTAATCTAAATAAATACATAAATACATATAAATATAATTTCCTTTGATGCATAATGACTTAAATTAACTTAATAGGAGTATTTACCTTAATGATTTGGGTTGTCACAGAAATCACAATATTACTTAAAGAAGCAAACTAGTAACCGCTCATAGTTTGACGAAGTTCTAGTTCTTCAAAGTTTCCTTCACTTGCTCACTCGCTTGTCTCCAAAGCCCCATTTGATTTGAACCTCCCAGCTTCCTACTAGATTTCTGGAACTAAGAAAGCAGCAACTAACAACCCTTGGAAGCCTCAGAAAACTCTCAGAAACGCCTAACACACCTCCTTAGATGCAGAGAGCACCTTCTTGGATGCAGGACAGCACCTTAGGTCACCAAACTGCTCTATTGGACGCAACTTTGTATAGTTGGACACAGGCCAATACTCTGTTGGGTGAAAAACTGGTTCTTGGACGCAACACAGGGTCCCTTGAACACCTAGTACGCTTTCCAACCTCTCGGAAACCCTTTATTTTCTCTCTTAAACTCAAGAGAGCGAAACTTTCTCAAGTTTCGCATGTCCTAACAATTCAATGATAAGCATATTTATAAGAGTTGGATGACAAGCCTTGTCATCCAACCTTGTTCCTTTGAACACTTAACCAAAAACATGGCTTCTTGCATGGTGTCTTACCTATGCACCATGATACCTACTTGTGATGTGTTACACTCAAAATCTGCCACCTCTTACTTCCTCTTACCCCTTAGACGCATCCCCTACCTTCCCCCAAGCATCGTCTATGTGTCCAACCTTGCTTAAAATCTTCACCTTGCATTTTACTTGGCTTACCATGCGTTCCACACTATTCAAGTGACCACCATGCATTTTTCTTGTCTAATACACACATTACCATGTGTTTCACATGTGCTTCCTTCATCAACCATGTGTTTCAACTTAGGTTTCATTTGTAATTCCTCCTGTATGTGACCAACTTGGCTAATTCCCTTGAGTTACAAGTCCAAGCTTCCTTACATAACTTATTGAATTCCTTTTTAATTCATCTATGCATCCATGGTGCCCTTCCCAAGCCTATGCAACATCCATCTTTCTTCTCTTATACGTTCTACTCTTCTTTCCTTAGGCACACTTCCTTTGCTTTCAATATGAATCATCCAACACTTGGCCATTTTTCTCCAAAACCTTAGGGTATGCGTCCATCACAGCCAACCTCTCTTGGACTTAACCAAATTTTCAACTTCTAAAGCCCTCCATGCGTTCTATACATTCTTCTTTGGTTTGGCTCCACTTTGCTTCTTATTTAACCTAGACAAGGTCTTCCATACTTAGCCAAAATTGTCATGATTTTACACTCCTATGCATTGAGCCTTCCCTTTCACCCAAAATTTTGCTTTTCAACTCCCAAAACTCCCCCAACATTCAGCTAGAAGTCCTTTCCCAACATCAGCTGGCATCCACCTCTTGTACTTGGTGAAATTTTTGCCCTTGAGTATGGACTATGCGTCCAACACACTCTCTATGGCCTAGATGCTTCTTTCAACAACCATGAGCACTTCAACACTTAGTCAAATTCCTCCAAAACACTCCACTATGCGTTTACCATACACCCTATGCGTCCAAGCTGACTTCCCTCAAGATGTGTGTTTAAAGTTTGGTTCTAGTCTATCAATCTAACTCACAACTATCTTACCAACTTCCATTCTCGACACTTCAAAAATTTTTCCCTCTTTCAATGTTCTATGCATTCATGGCTTACTTAGAAAAATTTTCACACTCATGCCACCTTGTCGTCCAACACTTGGAAAAATTACCTATCAGGGTTTTCTCCCAAACTCTTCTAGGACTTATTTTCTTCTAAAAAAAAACTCAAGTTTACACAAACACTTTTCTTCCCTTCATAACTGCATAGGCTTGTGCTCAACTTTTCCCTTACATTCCCCTAGTTCCTTCTCTCTTTAGCATACAAGTTCTAGGTGAGAATTCTGGGTTTCACATTAACTCGGCTCATGTTTTTCAATTTTATGATCTTAATTACACACAATTCTATAGTTATTTCACATGCCAACGTCATTTTTGTCAAAGGTTTAAGCTTTTTTTATGTGCTACTTTTTCTAATTTCCAAATTTTCTCAATTTTTAGCTTTGTTTTTTACCCAAAACTTTCATTTTTAAAGAAATTGAATTTGAGAAAATAAAAAGAAATAATCTATATTTATTTTTAATCTAATTCGAACTTTTTTCATTAAATTTTCATATGATCATTTTACCTCAAAATTGAACCGATGTGAGTTTTTTTTTTTTTTTTCCTTTTACCATCCAAAATTTTCATAATTTTCATGTGATTTCACCCCAACATATTCCTAAATTTTTTTAATTATTTTGTAATTATTTTTCCACTTCTTATTTAAATTTTTGCTCTCGCATCAATATTTACACAAACATTTACAATATACATCTACATATTGTCTTAAGTTTATAAAAATTGTGATTAAAAATGGTTAATTAGATTCTAATTAAGCCATAATCAAAGTAGTTTCATTAACTAATCATAACAATTTCCATTGATTTTTTTTTTAAAATTTCCATCAATATCGATATTAACATGAAATTGGAACCTCGATATTTCCATCAACATTGATATTTCGAACCTTACATTTCACTAATGACAAAAAAAAAAAAAAAAAAAAAAAAAACAAATTTG
>QLSR01000059.1:83786-109387 GCA_031780015.1 Citrullus colocynthis
AAAAAAAAAAAAAAAAAAAAAAACTCAATTTTTAAAATATTTTTAAAATGCTTCATTTTGGCTACTTTTTTTTACTCTACACTATAAGGATTTGTTTAGTTTAGATCTCCCTCTTGTAACATATTTTTAAATGGGTCATGTAGCCACCTAATTTTGTCCGACCTCTTTTAATTAATTTGAATTAATATGTAAATTTGCATATTTTTGCATGTTTATTTCCTAATTAAATTCCATTTTCATCCTACTTTCATTTGTGAAGAGTTGGTGATTTTGTGTAGTTTAATTAAATTAACTAAATTGGTTGAAAAAAAAGAGAAAAAGAGCAAAACTTGAATTGGGATTTGGTTGACAAAAGGCTCCAACCCGTTTTGAACTTAAGCGAAATTTGGCAAAATTTCAAAATGAAATAAAATTCATTAAAAAGAAATTTGCAAAATGGAGTAAAGTTTTTGGGTTTTAAATTCCCAATGTTTATCTTCCACAAAATCCTAACCACCAATTTCATTAACCCTCATTCTATTAAAAAAAAAAAAAAAAAAAAAAAAAAAAAAAAAAAAACTACTCTAGCCACCATACCTTTCTTTTTCATTCCTCAGCAACCCCAATCTCTTCTTTCTCATCCAAAAGCCTAAAAAGCAATCCTTCAACACACAGAATCATACACTAAGTCAAGAATCCAACACACAAAGAAACTCTAACTTAGTTGGAGGTGCAGTTGGTAGGGCTTTGATCTCGAGGATCCACACTTCAAATAACAAGGGAGTTTAGTGTTTTAGATTCCAACTTTTCTTTCTTCTTCTTCAAGCTCCTTGAAAAAAAAATAAAGGGGGTTAAATGGTTAAATATTTAGCTATTATTCTTGTTCTTATTTCTCCATTTTCTTTTTTACATTTATATTTCTCTTTTATCATGTGAGCTCCCACTTTATTTGTTTGTTTGTTTTTTTATATGCATATTGCTTTAGATCTTGTTATTTATTTCTTTTATTTTTCTTTAACTTCTCCTTTCCTCCCTCAAAAATTTCTCTTTAGCAAAAAAATAAAAAAAAAATAAAAAAGTTGTAAGAAAAGACATTGAATAAAAAGACAAGCGTGTAAAAAGAAAATACCTTAGGAGAAGTCACTTTTTTCTTTTTCCTCTATGGTAAGGAAACAAATGTAGTAAGCTCCATCCAAAAAAACAAACCAAAGTGATTAAGAGTGGGGGAGAAAGGAATAGAAAAAATTGGTTTGAAACGAAATAGTAAATAAAAAAGAGATAACCTAATTCAAAAAAAATAAAAAAAAATAAACCAAATGCTTTTTTCATCTTTTAAATGTGTTGCACCCTATCATTGACACCTTTTCGTAGCCCACATTTTAGTAAGTGTTCTTTTTAAATATAGCAAAAATTTACTGTCTATCTGTGATATATCGTGATAGATCGCGATAAAGTACTATCTGTGTCATGATACAAACAAATAGTAGTCTATCGCGATCTATCGCAATTTATCATAGATAGATGGTATATTTTGCTATAAGTTGTAAATATTTTTAGTAATTTTGTCATTTACGATAATTTATCTTTTAGTAATAGGTTTTTTCAGAAAAAAAACCTTTTCTTAAAATTATTATCATTATTATTTTTTGTTTCTTTATTTTCTTTTTGTTTCTATATGATTTTTCTGTTAATCTACTATTAAACTTTATTTATTTATTTATTGATCTTTAGTTTCTGTTTAGTTTTTTTTAACATATATATTTATCTTTATGACTAGCATTTACATAATTCACTTTAATTATAGCATTGATTAGTATTTTTTTTAAGCGTTTCCTCATTTTTATTATTATGAATGTCTAAATATTTTGTTTTTCATTCTCTCTGTGGTCAATGTAATATATTCTTGGCAATAGTCATTTGAATTTGTTAATATGTTCTTTTATTCATATTATTTTTTAAAAACTATCCGACGATGAAATTTAGAATTTGGGAGTCCAATTTTCTAAAATTCTTCAGGTGAAGAGTCCATTCTTTGGGAGTCTGAGATCAATGTCCAATATGTTTTTATTAAAATTTATTATGCCCTTTATGTTGGCTTAATTTATTATGATCCTTGTTTAATTATGTTTTTTCTTATATATTGTTGATATTAAATCTTATTTGATTTCTAATTAAAATTTTCTAAAATTTTTAAATCTTTCTAATTAAAATTTCTCAAAGTTTGAAAATCTTTCTAATTTAAATTTCTCCAAGTGTTAAAATCTTTCATAAAACCCTTTTTAAATCATTTAAATTTTTTTCTTTAAAATTATATTTTTTGTGTTTTCAAACATTTAAAAACTAATCTATGATTCAAAGGTTTCCTAGTTAATTATTTTTCTGATAACTTGTTTTTAAGACTGTTTTCCTTACAAAAATCCTATCATAGAATCTAAATTTGGGAGTCTGATTTCCTAGAATTCTTAATGTGAAGGATCGCATCTTTGAGAGTCCGAGATTTGATCTCAAGAAAAAAATAAATTTAGTTAATGTTAAAGAAAACTTCCGTTAATTGAAAACTATCCTATGATGGATTTTGAGAAAATGTAATAATTTCTCACTTTCTTGAGGTGAGGAATTTTTCCTAAATTACAATATAGTAAAATTGATAGAATTTGTTCCACTTATTTTATGGGATCATTGCTTCAAATATTGGAGCAATGAGGGGTAAGATAAAACATTTGTTTTTTAAAAAAAATAAATAATATTTTTAATTCAAAATTTGAAATTTGGTTACCGTTTTCTAAAGGGTGTCATGAGGTGCTAACACCTTCCTCATACACTAATGACTCCCGAACTCAACTTTAGTTTTCGAAAACCATTTTCGTTTTTGAATAAAGAAATTATTTATTTTATTTCACTGTCCAAACACTTTGTAAAAAAGATTGGTAGCGACGCCTTCTTTTTCTTTTTAAATTAACCCTTTTCGAGGACGTCAGCTGCTCCGCGTTGTCTCGGGCACCTAGCGACAGTGTACTTACAAAAAGAGCAAAACAAAATACATTAATTAGTTCCATAGCCCTAACTTATTATTTTTGCAAAAATGGCAAAAAACAAGCCTAGCCCACGTGATACACCTGACACACTTGATACACCTAATACACGTACGTGATACACCTGATACAGGTGATATACTTGATAGACACTTGATACACCTAATGCACCTGATACATTTGATACATACTTTATACACTTGATATCCTTGATACACTTGATATACTACTATCTTAGGTATGATATATCGTGATACACTCGTGTCCTAGGTCTGATACACGCATGTGTTACTTCAAGTATCTATTGATTGATGTTTGATACACTCATGTTTTTTCATTGCTCAATTTCCTAAAAAAATTTTTATTTCATTCTCGTTGTGTTACTTTTCCTCTCACCAATTAATTTGAAAAAAATAATCCCACCAATTTATTTGAAGTAAGTGATGTAAGTCTTTTTGGTGTTGCTTCCAAAATACTAATCAAATAATATTTATAATTACATATATTTACAACTATTAGCACGAAGATTAGTTTTTCAGAGTTAATTCTTTAGCTAAAGCGGTAAATGAGGGTTTTGTGTGTAAGTTGAGAAGCAAGCATAGAAAAATAAAACGCGGAATGTAAGTTGCAAGATACGTAAAAGGGATATATCCTAGTTTTTTAGAGGTATCTCCTAATTGCTTGCTTGATCTAGATTTATCAGATTAGGTTTTATATTGTCTAAGCTTAGCCAACTCACTTAGAAAAGGGAAGGTTTGATTTATCATATTAGTCAATTTAATTAGATGAAAAGCATCCTAATTAATTTAGACTATCCGCATTACGAATTGAGATTACGCTAAGGTGAATATCAACAAGGAATTGCTTAAATCAATAATCATCATGATTCTTCCTCGGTTGATGGAGCAGTGCTTTTCATCATAGACAATGAATTACAAGTCTAACTAACGATCAAATTACAATTATATGTCACGTATTGTAATTTAATGTCTAGTTGATGGTCGTACATCTTCAAGCAGAAATACAATCGTAAACATGCAAAGATAGTAAAAGAATCCAAAGACAAAATATAAACAATCAAGATTAAGATTTTAGCACAAGTCTCACAAGGTTACAATTAGAGAAAACTTCAAAAACTAGGAATTGGGGATCCTTACTATAACGACCCGACTTATACAAATTAATCGGACCATTACTCAATGCATGCAAAACTTCAAAGAACGAACTATACTAAATAGTGAAGAAGGATCAAAGCTTTTCATGGAAATTTCCACTTATTTTTCAAGAATTAATAAGTAAAAAAAAAAAAAAAATTGGTTCGGGGTACCCTAATAAAATCAATAAAAGACACTTGATAAATTAAAAATCCACATAAACAAATAAATAGACGAGTCTAAAAAAAAATTAGACAGTTGGACAACAATTTTAATAAAACATGCAAGACTAGTTGAAATTATGTTGATATACTTCATAATGATACACTCATTTATATTATTGATATTCTTTATAATAATATTGCTAATGAACTTTATTGATATACTGTTGATATACTTTATAATGATACCCTAATTTATACTTCTAATACACTTGATTAACATACTATAGATATACTTTATAATGATACACATGTTTATATTGTCGATACACTTGATTGATATATTGTTGATATAGTTTATAATTATACACACGTTTATACTCTTAATGCACTTGATCAACATATTGTTGATATACTTTATAATGTTACGCTCATTTACACTATTGATACCCTTGACTCACATAAAAGTTGCCCCAAGAAAAAAAAAAAATTGAAGGATAAGAAGAAAATAAAGTGAATTAAAATAAAATAACATAAAATAAGCTGAAATTCAAGTTTTGTTCCTGGGAGATTTTTTTATATAAAAAAAAGTCAAAAAAAAAAAAAAGAAAAGAAAAACTAGTAGAAAACAAAGTATGGAAAAAAAGGAAGGAAAAAATAGCGGCAATTCAAGTTTTTAACGAAAAAATTACATACAACTTCTTAAATTGTAATTCTAAAAAAATCTTAAATTGTAAAAATATAGAAGAAGAAAAGAGAAGGAGGTTGAAATTGTATAAGACCATTTTGGAAAAACAAATAAACAAAATATCAAAATTAAAGATTTTGCCATATATGCAAAATTTTTGAAATGTTGAAGACGCATTGTAAAATCTTATTCTTAAATTGCTACCGTTGCTAATTCCTTCTTTAAATATTCTATGATATTGTTTAGATTCTACTTAGGGCCCATTTGAATTAACTTAAAAAGTAAATATTTTTATAAAATCATTTTTATTGAAATAATACTTTTGATTAGGAGTGTTTAAAATAAAAATATTAATAGTTTTTAAAATCTATTTTGAATAGTTGCCAAACACTTATTCTTTAAAAAATGATTTTTTTTTTAAATGTATTCCAAAAATAATCTTAATTTTCCTATATATATATATACAACATATGTATTCCCACAATTATAATGAAAGATACAGATTAATATTTTCATCTCTACTTTGAGTTCATCTCAATATTGGTCCAATTTACCCCTTTCATTTCTCCACTTTTTAACATATATATATGGTTTATACATAAATTAAGCTTTCTATCGTTGTTAACAGAAAATTAATTTTGTAATTAACTGTATGAGATATCAGTAATTCAAAAAAAAAAAAATATCGTTTGGTCATTGTAAATATGATTGTCATCTTTGAGTACCAACTAAAAAGTTAGAAGTTTGAATCTCCCCTCTTAAAATTTAAAAAAAAAAAAAAAAAAAAAAAACCCGTTTTGTATTCATTTTTCGAGAGCACAGCACAACTTCAAGAATCACTATGTTTTTTTTTTGTTTTCTTCTTTTTTTTTTTTTTTTCTTTTTATAAATCAATAATAACTTTGTTAGGTTTACTACATTAATTATGATAAGAGTACCACGCTCATAGAAGCTCAATAAGAAACATTAGATATATGAAACACTAAAGAGAGCTGGATGAAACATGTTTGTAATTTAGCATTATTTATCTTTGTACAATCTCAATTGTGTGTCAGATTTTTTTTTTTTTTAACTTCTTTAATAAAATGTTTTTGAAAATTTTCTTTATATGCATAATTAGAGTTGGATGCACCTGGATATTGCTTCTAAGAAAATAGGAAAAAAAAAAGTTGGGCATGGTTTGAAATGAAATATTTATTGTATGATAAAACCCTAGCCAGTCAAGGTCTCTTTATCAATTATCTTCTTTCTTCCTCCCCTAATGCAGCATTGTGAAAGAGAAGGAAAAAAAACCCAAAAATAAATACTGCAAGAAAAATTATTGTCATGATAACTTATGCTTTATATATAGTCTCAAACAATGAGAATCAAATATTTATTACAAATCAGGTAATGCATTTAGAAATTTGTTGATTTATCACATGAATACTTAAAGGACTTAACTAATTTATCGTATGTATCAATTTGTTTGGTCACATGTTAGCAGAAATAATGAAAAACTGCATGTAGTTTAAGATAATAGCGATGAAAGAGAAAATAAAATGCTTTTAGAAAACTAATAAAATAGAAAATAAAAGAATTAACAGATGACGAAAAAGAGAAAAAGGAAAATAATAAAGGAGATGAATTGCATGTAAATTTATAGCATCGAACTTTTTAAGTTATATCAATTCATCTCAAATTAATAATGATATTAATTTAATATTTTTAATTTTTATTAGTGAATCAATTTAAACTATATATTTAATGACTATCATTTAAAATCAACTCAAAATCACCTAAATAAAATTTTGTAAAAAAAAAGAAAAAATCTACCAAAATAGCTTGATAGGAAAAGAATATATAAAAATTAGATGAAAAGATAAAAAGACCGGATAATCAATTTGATTCAAGAATTTTTCTCCAAAGTATTTAAAAAATTTTCAAAACAAAAAGTTATTAGAGAGTCGTAAAAATTGATTCACTTATTATTACAAGTTTTAAGATGTTATTAAATATCAATTTTAACTAAGATTTTTATCATTTAAAGAAGTTGCATATTCATAATAAAATATAAAATAGAAAGCATGAAACAATGTTTTCTCCCCTTCTTTCATCTCGAAAGCTTTTCCCAACAATTCTGTTTGTGGAATATTACAAAATGGCTTGGTTGATTGAAAATTGTAATTTATTACGATTACATAACATGTGTTATGTTGGTGAAATTTATAGTGTATTTTAGAATATAAAGAAAAAAGTTTAGAAAGTTTATATTTAATCTATTAAATAATGTTGTTACATATTGTTTCACTTGAATATTTGTAACTATTTGAAGAGAAAAGACAAAATAAAAATTTATAAAAATTTAAAAAGATAAAATTGTGATTATTTGTTCAAACATCTACCATTAGATATTGAAGATTATATGATCTAAATCACACCTATACATATAAGATATAATACTTCGATTTGAGTAGTTGAGGCAAATGATGTAATTGTTTGTTCAAACATATCTGTTCTGTTAGATTGTGATTTTGCATATCTATGGTTAACATCACAGTTATACGAAAAGATATTACCCCTTTAACTTAAATAGTTGTATCCAATAATACGTATTATTATGAAATTTGAAAATTTAACAAGGTTAGGTATAATGTGCCGTTCTAACTCTAATCATTAATAACAAGTTATATAATTATTTACTTTCTATTATCTCTAAGTTAAATTACAATTTTTAACCACATCTTCCAATTAAATATAAGTATAATAAAACTTAGTAAACACAATAAATGCTAGGAACGAGGTAGTAGATATGTAAACTACAAAAATAAATAAAAATTAAATTTAGTCACATTTTTGGTAGCTCGAAATCTCAACAAGGAATTTCTCCCAATTTTTCAAAATTTTGATGAAAATTTTTATCTTTTTTTTGATTAGCTATGGCTTAGCTCAATGGAAATTTTTTCAATTTTATGGTCTTGTCTTGATTATTCACGATCATAGTCATTCAAGACTTTGACCATAACAATTTCTAACTTGACTTTCCACCTAATAGTTATTATCCATTTGAAAGAGGAAGATCATCGACCAATAAGATGTATCCACCAATAAGGTCTATATGTTGGCGGTATGAGTCCTATCATTTTCATTTAAATGACTATCTTCAACATTTTCAATATATTATGACTTGAGAGCAATATTGTAGTTTCTACCAGAATTATGGTTATCTTTTTGTTATTAAACATGTACATTTTATAATAAATAATGTGCAATTATTTTGTAGGCAAATATTTCATCTTAGTTTATTTTGCAATTAATTATCAATATTTGATACTATTTTGTAATTATTTTTTCAATAATTTTTAAATTTTTGCTCTTGTATCGAGATTTACATAGATACTTACTATATACATCTAAATAAATGATCATTAAAAATGGTCAATTATAGTTTAGTTAAGCCACAATCAAAGTTTCATTAATTAATTATAACAATTTTCATCAATTTCCATAAAGTTTTCCAAAATTTCCATCGGTATTGATATTTCCATAAAATCAGAACCTCGATATTTCCATCGACATCGATATCGATATTTCACCTTAGTTGATGGGTAAGAATTTAATTTACTTTATGTATTTTTTTTTTCAAACTCTCCTTCCAACTTCCTCTTATATAGTATCAAGCATTTGATTAAAATGGACATAGAAAAAACCACCAAATTACCTTTTTTTTAAAAAAAAAAAAGAAAAAGAAAAAAACAAATCATATTCCTTTATAACTTTTTGTATTCCATTTTCAAATGGGAAGCATCAACAATGAAATTGACGACATCAACTTTCATGTCGTCAACCCATTAGATCCAGAAGAATTCAGAATTCAAGCACACAAAGTTGCGGATTTCATTGCGGATTATTACAAAAACATCGAACAATTCCCAGTTGTTAGCCAAGTTGTTCCTAGTTACCTTCGAAAAACCATTCCCCAACAATCTGCTCCAAATGCTCCTGAATCCTTGGAATCCATTCTTCAAGATGTCAGCCGACATGTGGTTCCCGGTATTACTCATTGGCAAAACCCTAACTTTTTTGCTTATTTTCCTGCTAGCAATAGCACTGCAGGTCTTGTAGGAGAAATGCTTAGCACTGGCTTCAATGTCGTCGGTTTCAACTGGCTGTCGTCGCCGGCCGTCACCGAGCTTGAAATGTTGGTGGTTGATTGGTTTGGTGAGATGCTTAATCTGCCTAAATCCTTCATGTTTTCCGGCGGTGGTAGTGGTGGCGGCGTTCTTCAAGGGACTACTTGTGAAGCAATTTTATGTACTTTGGTGGCTGCAAGGGACAAGAAACTTAAAGAGATTGGAAGAGAAAAGTTGAGTAAGCTTATTGTTTATGCTTCCGACCAAACTCATATGTCCTTACAAAAGGCCGCACAAGTCGCAGGTTAGTAAATTAAATCTCATAAAATAGAACATCCATTTTTTATTTTTATTATTTGAATTTTATCTCTCGTGTTAAGAAAATATAGATATGTAATTAATGGTGGGTAGTAGAGGTAGATATGCCTATGGTAAAAAAAAAGGTATTATTTGGTGGAGAAAAATCAGATTGCACTATTTTTTTTTGTACTCCGACCAGCATTCAATGAATTGTCCCACGTGGCATAATGTTTTTTTAGTAAAAGAAAGGAGTAGTAGAGGAATAATTTAAAAAATAAGTCTTATGAAAAAAATTATAGTATTTGAAAACCATTAAAAGTGAGTTTTTACGTGAATTTTAAACCGTTTTTGACAAAAAAAAAAAAAAAAATAATAATAATAATAATAATAATCAATAAATAAAAATGAATTTTTTGAAAAATATTTTTTTCTTTAAGTCAATTCAAACGAAAACTAAATCGATCTAGTGGAAATAAATGAATGAAAGTGATACACCTAGTTCATTAAGCCATTACCTATATCATCAACGAAAGAGAGGTAGATGTTGAAATTTATTAAGCCATTACTTAAGTCATTCACATTTGATATCACAGGTTTTTCTGAAGAAAATTTTCGAGTTATCAAGACAACAAAATCAGAGTCATTTGAGCTTTCTCCAAACTCTCTAAAAATGGCAATTCAATCCGACATCGGAAAAGGCTTTGTCCCACTATATCTCTGCGCAACCATCGGAACAACTTCCACCAACGCCGTGGACCCACTTGACTCACTTTGCGATATAGCACTACAAAACGGAATTTGGGTTCACGTCGACGCTGCATACGCCGGAAGCGCCTGCATTTGCCCGGAGTTTCGACATTTCATCAACGGTGTCGAGAAGGCAAATTCATTCAGCTTGAATGCCCATAAATGGTTCTTCTCGGCGCCGGACTGTTGTTGTTTGTGGCTGAAGGACCCGTCCGCATTGAGAAACTCTCTCTCGGTGAACCCTCCGTATTTGAGAAACAGAGCAACGGATTCAGGGGAAGTGGTGGATTACAAAGACTGGCAGATTACGCTCAGCAGAAGGTTTCGAGCAATGAAATTATGGGTTGTGATGAAAAGCTATGGAGTGGCTAATTTGAGGAAGTTTTTGAGAAGCCATGTCAAAATGGCCAAGCTTTTTGAGGAACTTGTTATGAAGGATGAGAGGTTTGAGATTGTAGTTCCGAGAAATTTTGGGTTGGTTTGTTTCCGACTGTCGTTTAATGAAGTCGACATATCAAATGCAATAAACTTGAAATTGTTGGAGGGAATTAACGAGACGGGAAGAGCTTACATGACACATGCACTTATTGAGGGAATGTATGTGATTCGATTTGCTGTTGGTGGGACGATGACAGAAGAACGACATGTTGTCAAGGCGTGGAAGCTCGTGCAGGAACTGGCAGAGGGGGTCTTGGCAGGTGTTTAAGATTGTTTGTATTGGAATGACTTAAACGATTTAAGTAGAATTTGTACGTGATTATTTATGATTTTGACCATGGGGTTTAGAGAAGTAGTATATAAATTCTCTAACTCTAGAGGTGCCTATAATTATGTATTATGTAACATTCTCTCTAATAAAATTGTTCTCCATTTTCTTGGTTGAAGTAGCTAACATACTATTAATGAACCACGTAAATATGTGTGTCGATTCTCTTCTATTTTGGTTGGTTGGTATGAGAAATACAAAGAAGGTAAGAGCATTGGTAAAACTCTTTATCCAAACAAATGTAGTGAAGATTGGAAGCATAACCTCTAAAGAAAAAAATAGTGTTTTAATTGTTCAACTATACTACGCTAGCATTCTTATGTAACCAGACACTACTATCTCATTTATTTTAAATGTAATGAGAAAACAACAATATATCATTTAAATTGTGATATTTTTATTTTATCTTCTCTGACATTAAAATTAATTTTAATGAGTACAGTGTAACAAATGTTGTGATATGTCGTAACATTTTTAATATTTAATAGCTTTTTTAAATGTTAAAGGTTTTGTTAAAGGTTTGAGTGTTTCTTCCATAAAGGAAGAAAACGTAATTTCAAGAAATGTTGGGAAATCATATATTTATTACTAAGCTTTTGAATTAAATATTCAAAATTCATTATAACTACTCCATCTACCAATCTTTCAACAATACAACATACCAATACAACATACCAGCAGATATTCAATATATCGACTATCATAAGTTGGTCTAGTAGTAAATAGGAGAGATAGTCTCATAAATAACTATGAGAGAATGCCCCTTTCAAAAATACATTTATTACTCAATTTTCTATAATCATCTTATAGTGGTAAGATATGTGGCTTAATATCTAGGTTGAATCCAACTTTAAACGTATTAATTATATATTTATTTTCTTTTTTAAAAAATATAAAAATTATATCACTTTGTCTTTTCCAGCTATTATATCAAATCCTTAAAAATTGAAAGTTAAATAAATATTACTAATTCTAACATACTCCTCGACGTTGAAACATGGTTGCACATAGGTTCGCTCGGTGTGGTCTCTCGAAACAATTTACCTTATACATGTCGAAGTTTCTTGATTGGCTTTCATCTTGTTTTCAAGCTGATTTTAATCTTTTTAGGGCGGTTGTGTTGAGAATGCGACCAAAACTCCACATTGGTTAGATAAGAGGATGACCATGGGTATATAAGTGAGAACAATTATCTTCATTGGTATTAAGCATTTTGGAGTGAAACCAAAAGTAAAGTAATCAGGGTTTATGACCAAAGTGGACAATAGCAAACCACTATGGAGATATTTTTGTTGGTTTTTTAGCCCTTAATCTCGTAATTTCAATCACTCAAATCAGAGCTCAAACAAAAAAAAATATAGCGGAAATAAGGTTAACAGAAAATTACCCGAGGTGGTGACATGGCAACCAAACCATCACATTGAACCATTTAGAAAGAAATATTATTTTATGTTTGTGTCTAACGGCACGACTAGTTGTCTTTAAAATAATAAAAATAAAACTCTTTTTACTTTTAATCTCCACCTTTCATTTTACTCTTTGATCAATCCAATGACCTAAATTAAAATCCACTTTTTAGCCCACTTTTCTCTCTTTTTGAACTCTTCATCTTCTCCACATTTCAACAACAATTACACATTTTTACAAACATCAAAGCCACCATTGTTATTCTCTCTAAGCTCTTATTTTTTTTTTTCTTTTCATCTTATTTTTTAGAGAGGTATATTGCACTGTGATAATTTATTTGTTGAATGCTTAAAACTTCTAAATCCACTCTATTTAGAGAGCTTGTCAAGTGTGCTCTTTAGTTTTCCAAGTTTTTTGTATGGGTTGACTCTTGATCTCGGAAAAAGAGTTACAACCATGGAAATAATCGGGTTTGTTCTTACGCTCGAAAAAAGAACGTTATAGTGGTTCGACTCTAAGCTGTGGAAAGAGTCAAATACTTCTAGTGAAGTACCCAAGAGGAGCTTGGGAAGTGGATGTACGCCAATTATGCCGAACCACTATAAAATTCCCGATGTTACTTTCTATATCCCTCTCCTACTTTAATTTTGCAATTAATTTGTGGTTTTATTTTATTGCACAAAATTAATTGCAATATTTGTTCCTTAAATTAATTGCTTAATGTTTATTTTGGTTGATTGAAATAATTTATTTTTACATATCTCATATCAATCTTTTTATTAAAATTAAATTGAGTGCTTAAAAGTGTCAGTTCTAATTACTTGGCTACTTTGTGTTGAAATTATTTGCATGAAATTCTTGTTTAAATTACTTGTTAGCAAAAGTTTGTTGATTTGCTTAATTGGGTCCACTTTAGGAAAAAGTTTTAATTAGTTTGAAGAAACCCTATTCATCCAGCTATAGGGTTGTCATATCGGTCCTACAATTCAGAGGGTTGTTGTCCCAAACAAAGTGGTATCAGAGCTTTAGGTGTTTAGTTTTTTGATAGTGTGGGTTATTCACTATTTGTTGTTTTGCTAGGAAGAGAAGCAAATATGTCAAGCTTTATGAGTTCACTAAAGTTTGATGTGGAGAAATTTGATGGAAAGATAAAATTGGGCATGTGGCAAGTGCAAGTCAAGGATGTGTGGACACAAGTTGGGTTACACAAGGCCTTGAACGGAAGACCAAACAGTGGTACTTTAAAGAGCTAAGCCGTGATGGTGGTCCAAAAGGATCTAGTGGTGATTCCAGTAAAGATTCTAAGAAGTCTAACATGAGCGATGACGATGGGGAGGAACTGGATTTGAGAGTTGCAAGTGCAATTAAGCTAAATTCGGCTAAAAATGGTCTTGCAATTGTGCATGGAGTTCTGATAGCCAAAGTGCTTTGGGAGAAGTTTGAAGCAATATATCAATCAAAGAGCATCTCAAATCGATTGTACCTGAAGGAGTAGTTTCACACTCTGCGAATGGTGGAAGATATGAAAATCTAAATCATCTAGGTATTCTCAATGACATCGTTTCTAAGCTGGAGGTGATTAGAGTGAAGATAAGTGATGAAGATAAGGCACTTAGACACATCTTGTCATTTCCCCCTTCTTATGAACTAATGAAACCAACTTCATGTACGAGAAGGAAACTTTAGATTCTGCCAAGGCTACTTGTAAACTTTTTTCAGAGGAAAGAAGACTGAATAGTGAAGGACATACTTCATAAGAGAATTCAACAATGGTAGCTAGCAAATGGAAGAAGAAGAAAGAGTTTGTATAGAAAAAGGTTTGTTGGGATGTAGAAAGTTTCGACAAATGAAAAATGATTGTCCTAACAGAGTAGTTTCATAAAAAAGTGTTGAGTAGAATGCTAAGGTTGTCTTCATCATCACAAAAGATGCCAATCTCTTCCATTGAAGCAAGACAATATTCCTCCTCGTGAAATGTCCGCTTTACCATGGTAGAGGATGTAATGTTAACAATTCCACAAGTTTGCAAATGGGCATTGACTTGGTGGTTATGCAAGGTACGTGGTGGAAGTTATGTTGATGGTTAAGGACTTCCAGATGAACCAAGTAAGTGAAAGTTGCACCATAAATATCAGCAAGGTTTATCTGCATATGACGAAAAAGGAAAACTTTGTGAGCTGGTATTCCAAGTGGTCTACTTTTTATGGTTGAGTAGGTTATAGTTCTCTAGCTTGAGAATTATGATTGTCGGTGAAGACAATAGATGTAATAGAAGCTGTAGATTCTTTAAATATCTTGATAAGGTGGAATTTGTTAAATTTTTGGCAAAATATTAGAAGTGCATTTTCTACCACATTAGAAGAATTGAAGCTTAATATGCTAATTCTAACTAAATTCCTTTTGTATTCCCTAATTTGAGAGTGGGAAACAAGGTGTGAGTAGTCAAAAGTTTTGAGAGAATGCTATTGTAAATAGATTAGCAAAGATAATTATTATGTGTGATTGCAGCAACTTTCACAAAGGGGAATTTTGTTGATCCTTGGTTTTTTTAAAACATGCTTTGAGTTTTTTCACGTTAATTCTTGTGTTTCCAGTTTTATTGCTTTCTTTTAGTTTTTCTGTTATTTTTCTACTTATTTCTTGCGATAGAAGTTGGAAGTTTTTTCTAATTTTCTTCTTGAATGGTATATTTAATTTCTCAAAAAGCAAAGAGAAAAAAAAAAAAAAAAAAAAAAACTCTTTAGTTTTCGAATTTTAAGGAATATGTGTGTTTGGTTTCTAAAGTTTTAAATTGGTCATTTTGGTCCCCGAATTTTGATAAATAGGTTTAAAAGTTGTTGCTAAAGTAATTAGATATATTTTTTAATTATCTTTGTTACTAATATGCCATTTTAAATATAAAACGACAAATAAAAGAAATGTTATTCTCTCACCTCTCTCTTCCCACTTCTCAATTCTTGTCCTCTCCCCCCCTTCTTCCCTCTTCATCTCTCCCCTTTTATTCCAGAGGTGATTTCCCTCTCGTTCTCATACTCTTCTTCAAATTCAAATGTTTCTCTCACTCTAATTCTTTCTCACTTCAAAACCCCAAATTTAGGTGAATTGTGAATCATCACCAAATATTTTACATGGAGCTCAAATCCAAGGACATAGCACAAAGGACCACTAACTACCTTTTTCCCAAATTTCTTGTTTATTGGAATTTAATTAATAATTCCTTAGTTATTATCTAAATGACTATAATCCAAATATCTCCACAATTACCCTTCAAGTATATATGTCCAATTTTACTTAATTCTCCAATAACCCTAATTTTGTCAGATTTAGAGTTTACTTATAATTTGCTACCTTAACAAATTCTAAATTAACGTAAGTTCTCAAATAAATCCAATTTTAGATTTTAAGTGCATTAAAAATGTCAATTACACTTAGTTCTCCCCAAACCCTAGTTCCATCCTTTTTTAGGGTTTTACCATACACTTTAATCCTTAAATTAACTTAAAATTAACTTAAAATTCCAAATTAATTCAACCCCAAGGTCAAAGTATATTATTGATATCCACGAGAACTTAAATTAAGCTTAGGAACATCTTAATTAACCTTAATTTTACCCAATTATCTAATTTTCTCATTAACCCTAATTTCACAATTTTAGGGTTTCCTTAACAAATTAACCCCTTAATCAACTTCAAAATTAACTTAGGATCCCAACTTCAAAATTAATTTAGGATCCCAACTTACTCTAATTTTAGGTTCAAAGTATCATAATAATACCAATTGGATCACAAATCATGCTTTAAGGATGAAGGACTTAAATCTTCAGCCGAAACGAATGATCGCCTTATGCCAATAAGTTTCTTTTGAATAACATAAATTACAGAGAATAAACAATTTAGATAAACTAACACTTGAGATTAATTAAGGATTAGAAATACTTCCACCTTTGAAGACCGTCTTTAGGTAGGATGTAAATCTTCTCACCAAAACACCAACCGGTACCAAGGAATGTAGTAGTTCTTGCGACAGCACCAAGAAACCGTCCTTGTTATTTTCAAGAAGAATCAAAGAGGAGTGGTCGGATCTCTTTTGTTTTTGGTAAGGGAGAGGGAATTTTGAGATAAAGAGAGAACTTGAGAAGAGAAATTTCTTAGAGAAAATTCATAGAACTCTTCTGCAAATGTCATTGCACACCCTCTTTCTTTTTCGCTCTTTTCTTTTTACGTAAAACTGATATGAGAGAGGGAAATAACTCCCTTAAACGTGAGAAGTTATTTCCTTAATTAATAATAATCTAATAATATTATTAATTTAATTATATAATATATTAAATTACATTTAATATATATAATTAAATAAAATTAATGAATTAATAAATTAAATATCGCATATTGAATTTAATTTGAATCATATTCAAACAATCTTCTCACATAACCTATAGTTTTAAGATGATTCTAATTCATACAATTAATATTTAAATCTCATTTAAATATTTATCTCTCATATAATATAAAATATAAATTTTGAATCTCATTCAAAATAACTTTATATTATAACGTATTTAATTAGTATAAATAACTTTATATTATAACGTATTTATATACATTATACTAATTGTATCATATACAATTAACTCTCTTATTAATTTAAACTTTTCAATTTAAACAAAAATGTTTGATTCTTATACAAAGCCCTAATGAGCTAGTAAGAGGACTTTATGAACCTATAGATTAGAAGCTCCAATGATATGAGATTAATCAATTAAACTCTTTAATTAGATTAGTCAATATTCATTAACAATTGCATTCTTCGCACTATAGATATGTTTCTGTGTCTACAGAAGTAACTAATCAACAACAAGTCGACCTTTCACAAATTACTCATAACTACAACTGGGTCAAATTACTGTTTTACCCCTATAGTTACATTTAACTTCTTAAGTACCACTAATCCCTCTAATTAACAAACTGTTTATAACCCTACTATAAACTGACCCTTCTTAGGCTAGTGAAAAGATGAGGTCTCTTTGTTCAAGATCCAAAATTAGCCCTTAAGGGAGTAATTTATCTATTTACCCTAAACATGGGAAGGGGTGAACTCCTATCTTGTGAAGATATGTTCTCAGTTGCCTATTCAGACAAATTTCCAAAATGGTAGGCATATTGAATAAGTGATCTGGTCATTCTCACCTATACAGATGAAAGAATTGTCCTCATAAACAGGAGTTCATAACTCACACAGGATTAAGGTCGAGTCACCTATAGTCATTCTATGAAATGTTAACTTCTTCAATTAACAACGTTATAAAGAGAAATTAAACATTTCGTGGCTTGGTCTTATACAAATTATTTGCATAGGATACCTCATTTTGTGATTTGGTCTTATACAAACTATTTGCATAGGATACCTCCACTCACATGTTCACACATGAACGATTAAGGATCAAATTTGCAACACTTTACAACTCTTTGTAACAATTACAAAGTAGGTCATATCTGCAGTGTTGCCAAAATAGGGCACCAAACCTTATCTCTATACTACAAACATTTTGGTTATTACTTAAACATGATTCATCCTCATATGTCAATCACATACATATTTAAGTTTACATAAAATAACCACGAATCTTAGTTTATTGGATTGAGTTAATACAAAAGATAAATAAAATAACTTCTTTATTTTATTGAATAAATAAAATGTATTTACGAATTTAAAAAATTACGAGATCTCAAATGATTTAGGACACTAGTCTAGAAAAGAACACCTTAATTGACCTAAAATTACAAATTCAATCTGTCAACCATTTTATTCTTTAATGTGGACAAAAGATATCAGACAGGTTTCTTCTTCAAGATTCAGCCTCTGTTTTCCAACAAGTATTTCAGGCTCAAATTCATCAAATTCTAGCCAACAAAGCTTCAATTAACCCATATAGACCTTTTACCCATCCTTCGAATTAACTAACCTCAAAGTTTGGATGTCCGATTTGCTCTTAAAACTCCCAAAATTGGCTTAATACTCCACGTCACCCCTGTTTTCGGCAAGAATTTTCAAAACCTTTAACCTCCACAAAGCTTCACAGGTACATTAGATCATAATGAACTCACCTTTAAATTTGAGGTTTCAAATCAACCTATAACTCCATGATTTTGTCTAAAACCTTAGCCCCTTTATTTTTGCCCGATCTTCGTCACCACTAGTTTGCTCTTTGTTTGTCGACTCTCCGGCCATGAAACTCAGCTGCAGACCTCCTAAGATTCTCCTCTTTGATTCCCCTTCAATTTAGCTCGGTTTCCCCTCACATAACACCCTCAAATACACTCCACAACTCAATTTCTCTTCTTCTCTTTTTAAAGTCGGCCAACCAAAGAAAAACTCCAAATTCCAGCTTTCGGTCCGATGGCCACCTCCTACTTGGTGTTCAGCACGTAATTTGATGACTAATAAATCACCTCTTGAGGACCCAAATGAGGAATTTGATAAGAACATATTAAATTTATCTAAAAGTACCTAAAATCCAAACTTTCTCTATCTTGGGTCTCACTCCCTTTTTTCCTTCAAGTTTTTTCCAATTCCAGCACAAAGTAACTCCACCAAACCCATAATAACTCGATTTTACCATGAAAACCTCAAAACTCTCTAAAATTCACTTTTTTTCATAAAATGTTGACTTTTTACTTTGACTTTGACTTTGTTGACTTTGATCGTTGCCTTTGACCATTGAGAATGACTGTGACTTCATCCCTGGCATACCTACTTCACCCACAATGTTTCTATAACAAGCTCACTTAGGTTCATAACCCTCAAATATTCATTGGACCCTACAAATACTCTTTTATTCCAAATATATTTTTTAATTAAATGTTTCAAATTAACCTGTTCTCGAGTTTATAGATTCGATCTCAATTTATAAACTTCTAAATAATTTGGAGAAGAGAAAGAAAAAGGGGAGAGGCCTTACAAATAGGAGTCTACAAGGATAGATTTGTTATATTTGCGATTCTTTAAAAAGGTTACTATACCCTTACAAAACAAAATTTGGATTCAATGCAATGTTGCATATGTTGGAAGTGCCTGCATTTTCTCAAAGTTTCAACATTTCATCAATGACATCGAGAAGGCAAATTCATTCAGCTTAAGTTTCGACATTTCAAGGTTTCGAGCAATAAAATTATGGGTTGTAATGAAGGGCTATGGAGTGGCTAATTCGAGGAAGTTTTTGAGAAGCCATGTCAAAATGGCAAAGCTTTTTGAGGAACTTGTGATGAAGGATGAGAGGTTTGAGATTGTGGTTCCGAGGAATTTTGGGTTGGTTTGTTTTCGATTGTCTTTTAATGAAGTCGACAAGTCAAATGCAATGAACTTGAAATTGTTGGAGGGGATTAACAAGTAGGGAAAAGCTTACATGACACATGCAGTTGTTGAAGGACTGTATGTGATTCGATTTGCCATTGGTGGGATGATGACAGAGGAACGACATGTCGTCATGGCGTAGAAGCTCGTGCAGGAACGGCCGGAGAGGATCTTGGAGGATGTTTAAGGTTGTTTTGGTTGGTGTGAGGAATACATTGAATAAAGAAAGTAAGGAAATTGGCATAAACTCTTTTCTCAGACAAACAAATTTGGTGAAGATTGAAGCTGCTGACCTTTAAATAAAGAAATAGTATTTTAATTGTTGAATTATACTCATGTTAATCATTATTATCTCTTAAGAGTAATACACTACTATCTCATGAATTTTAGACGTCATGCGAAAGTAGCAATATATCATTCAAGTTGTGTTATTTTCAGTTTATCTTATTTGATATTGAAATTTATTTTAATTGATTGTGTATCAAATGGTATTATGTATATATTGAGACAAAGTAATAAGCAAAATTTTCGATAAATTTTGGTAAACATGATTATGTAAAGTACAACCATTAATTAAATAGCTTCACATTTTACTGAAGCAATTAAGAAATATTTATAGAACAAACTAGACGACTTAGATTAATATCGCGTTTAAAAATTATTGGCCACAATGAGTTAGAAATTTAGTAGAAGTTTATCCAAAATAATTTTAACAGTAAAAATAACTACTGATTGTCTGTTCGAAATACATTAACGTATTAATATATTGGTAAGATGTGTGGCTTAATATCTTTGACTTGAAAGTTGAATCCTACTTTAACATATTAATATATTTATTTTTGTGAAATTTGTATATATTATTGAATAATTAACATCATAATCAAGTTTTATAAGGGTGAATAAATTGAAAACCAATAAAGGCAAATTAATATGGAAAAATACAAGAAAGCAAACCTAATTAGGAGAATTATAATAAACCATAATTTTTGTTAACACCCTCCTTCAAATTCAAGATGGTAGAGTATCGACCAGCTTGAGTTTGTTAACTGACTGAGCAAATGATAAAAATCAAGGTGACATATGATAGAAAGTGAAGAAGACTTCTAAATCAAATCACAGCAAATCTGAACTAGAAAAAGAGACCACAAAAAACTTTTGTGCTAGAAACAAAGATCTACAGAGAGATCTGCAAAACTCACGAATGATCGATTTGAAAACAAAATAAAGACCTACAACAACAATAGATTTGAAACAAAATAGAGACCTTAAAAGATCTATAAAGAACCAAACAAGGACTGAAGCAAAATCAATTAAACAAAGAACCAAACTGAACCAGACTGGTTTCTGAACTGAATCGATCTGATTAAACTAAACCAGCCTAATTGAACCAATCCAGACTTAAATGAACTGAACTGGTTCGTTGAATCTGAACCGGTCTTGACAAAATGTGTGAAAAAAAAATCGCAATACCCAACCTTCACGATATGGTCGAAGGCGGTAGATCTGATACTAGTGAAAAGCATTGAGGGAAGGCTGAACAACAAAACCTATGGTGGCGAGCTGAGAGCGGCGAGCTGAGAGCAACGACAGCGAGGGCAAATATTTGGTTAGCAAGGGGCAGCGGATGTCTAGTGAGCAATTGCTGGTATGGCAAATCTCAGGGGGTCTAGATAGATCAAGTTGAGCTCGAATGGATCTGGGTGCACTGTTGAGTGGATCTGAACAGTGTCAGATCTGAGTGATTGGGAGAAGCGTGAAGTTGAGCGACGCGACGTGGATTTGGGCAGAGTTGGAAGGCGCAACTCAAAGACAAATATTAATACGGAAAAATATAAGAAAGCAAACCTAATTATGAAAATTATAATAAACCATAATTTTTGCTAACAATTTTCTTTTTCTAAAAATATAAAGATTATATATGTTACTTTGTTTTTTTTTCCAACTATTATATCATATCCTTGAATTGAAAGTTAAAGAAATATTAATAATTCTAGCATACTCCTTGACATTGAAACATGGTTGCGCAGAGGGTGGCTCGGTGTGGTCTCTTGAAACAATCTAGGTTATACATGTCGAAGTTTCTTAATTGGCTTTCATCTTGTTTTCAAGCTGATTTTAGAGGGCATTTGAGGTGAGGAGATGAGATGAGATGAGATGAGTTGAGATATGAACTCAACTCATTGTTTGGGAGGCCAACTTCGTATGTTACCGACATTTTATACCATGTTCACCAATCGTGCACTTAGCCCTCATCACCATCGACGCCTCATTGCTCAACTCCAATGACCACCTCCGACGACCACCTTCGACAACGTTTCTGGAAACCACCTCTGATGTCCAACTCCAACTACCACCTTTAACGCCAACTCCGATGACCACCTCTGACAGTCAACTCCGACAACCATTTCCTGTGGCCAACTCTAGCAACATTCAATCACCACTACTGACGACCAATTGGAAGGGCAGAATTCTTCGCCCAATTATGCTCCAAATGATTTACAGTTTTCACCAAAATCCTAGTAGTGGTAGTATAGGTCGAACATAAGGAGCCTTTGAATTTTTCAATTAAATTGTTTACAGTCCTAAGGAAACTGATGAAGGGGTTTCCGAGTATATGTGCTGAAATTAAGAAAAAAAAAAAGAGATAGATAATGAAAGATAAATTATGTATTAAAATTAAGACTAAAACCTAGCTAGGTAGTTAAGCTAATTTTCCAATTGCAACTTGATAATAGGTTCATCAAATTAATTACTCAATTTTCTAAGCTTAGCCAACTCACCTAGAATAGCTAGGTGTGAGTCTAATTAATCTAATTAGTCAAATTAATTAGATGAAACCATCCTAATTAGTTGCCTAACCACATTAAGATTAAGGAACATGTTAAGGTGAATATCAACTAAGAATTGTCTAAATTAAGAATCATCATAATTCACCCTAGGTTGATTAAACATTGCTCGTTGAGGTGAAAATACAACTTACAAGGCAACCTAACCCTATGCTACTTTTAATCGAATTACAATTATATGTCAAGTATCATAATCCGAAATCTAGCCAATGAACATACAACCTCAAGCATAAATGTAATCATATTCATTCAATCACAGCAAAAGAATCCAAAGAACAATCTGAGGTATTATCAAGAGATCTAAACCTCACAAGTTACAAAAGAAGGGGAACTACTATACACCAAAGCGAGAAAACAATACCTTAGCCCATCATTGGCGAAAATCGACGAGGTAGAGTTTCAGTACATTAAGGCTCAAAATACATAGGAAACATTGAGAGAAGAACAGAAGAAATCAGCTAGACAATTGGATGATCTGTAAACGGCTGGAAACTACACTTTTATAACATTGAGATGGCATTGTGGTGCTTGACAAAAACCTCGCGCGAACGACTTTGGAGCGTCGCAACACCAGCTGCCTTTCATCAATTCTTCATTCTCGAGAAAAGTGTTGAGCTAGTGCTTAAGTAGCATTGTTGTCCCATGCTCTCAAGGGCAATTTTGTAATTTCATTCTTTCTTTCCCGGTTGATGCAATTGAGCTTCGTTTTGGCTCGTTATGATTCCATTTCAGCTTTAATGCTCAGTTATATCTCACAAGTGCTCAATATTTGTAAAATAATGCAATAAACATATAAAATCGATGGACAACTCTGAATTAAGCGGAGCGAGATAGAACGTTTTCGGGGCTATCATGAACTCCAGCGACCTCCGACAGTGGTTACTCCAACCAACTCCGACGACCATAATTTTAAGGTGTCGTTGTAAATATAGCAATTAGACCCAAAATATTTATAAATATAGCACAATATAAAAGGATTTGAAGATATAACAAAATTTAGAATTTCCTTTCATAGTCAATTAGTGATAGACCATATCATTAGTAGGAATCTATTAGTGGGTAGAAGTCAACCAGTGATAGTCCATATCATTGGTAGGAGTCTATTAGCGATAGAGTCTATCATTGATGGATTTTTCTATATCTGCAATTTTTTAAAATGTTGTTATACACTTAATTATTATCCTTAAAAGTTCTACCCAACATCATTGCCCTTATTTTAAATTATGACTAGTACAAATTTGATATGAAAGACCTTGGTCTTATTGATGTTATCCTTGGAATTTGAATACAAGAAGTCCAGCAGATACATACTTTCTCAATCTCACTATATAAAGAAAGTGCTAAGAAAATTTGATCCTTTTAAGAGTAAGTCAGTTGTTACTCCATTTGATCCAAATTGTATTTAACGACCCGGATAACACTATCTAATCGGACCATTACTCAAGGCATGCAACAATTCGAAATAACGACACTATGCTGAACAGTAAAGAAGGACCCATGTTTTGTTTTTCATGAAAACTTCTTCTTGTTTTAATTCAAGAAATCAATGCAATAACAAGATAAAAGAAAATTTTGGTTCGGGGTACCCCTAAAGAAAACAATAAAGAAACTTCATGGACGAAAATCAGCATAAACAAATAGGGAGACGAGTCTCAAAACAAACTAAATAGTTGGACAAAATTTCAGTAAAACATGCAAAACTAAGCGGAAGCTACTATGGGTCCCGTGATGCCACCAAGGATTCTTCTTGTCATTCGCCGACACATTCCTTCCTTTACCTGAAAAACATATAAGAGGAAATGATGAGTAATTATATTACTCAGTAAGTAACCCCACTACCGAAGTCGGGCTAGGCACCTAAGTCCATTAAGTGCGTCAAACATGAGACATGCATATCTATCGTACGTCATACTTCTATAAGTGAATGGTTAGACTCACTCCACCGTTGGTCATTGGTGCCCACAAACCTCTAGTGAGTCCCGAAAGAGACTCTTACCTCTAGTGATCCAGAAGGAACACAACCTCTGGTGAACCCGAAGGAACACAACCGCTGGTGAACCCGAAGGAACACAACTTCCTGCGAACCGGAAGGAACACAACCTCTAGTGAGCCCGAGGGAACACAACTCCTGTGAACTTGAAGGAACGCAACCTCTGGTGAACACCCAACCAACGTAGGGGGAGTCTCCACTACTCATCGTACATGATTAATACAGTTCACAATCATTCCATAACATGGATCTGTATACTAACAGTAAGGTTCATAACCGTTAACAGCATAGGTTTATATACTAATAGGCACGTATAACTTTAAGGCATGGAATTCGCATACAGACATAGTATCTCATAAATAGCTCTAGGAGCCTACTATATCATGGCAACTAAACATATGGCCCGAGGGCAGTTCAGGTAGTAAGACTACTTACCTGAGGGTTGATCCCTAAAGCTAGCCACACCGCAACTTTCGCAAAATTCCTGAATAAACTGGGAATACAATTCCCCTAACTTAAGTTATTCATCAAACCTACCCGTCATAAGTAAACTCAAAGTTCGTTCGAGAGAGTCCTTACCCGAACGTGGCTAAACTCGCAGTTTCCTCCGATCCTACGAACCAAAGTAATCGCCGACCACCTATTAAGATTTACCAATTAATTCATATTCCCAAAGATTTACCGAACTATGCCACTAACCCACTCAGGTTCGAGATACTCACCTAGGGAATATTGATCCGGCGACTGACGGTCAGGCGAGCAGTTAGTCGTGGCAGAGAGCGAGATTCTGAGCGAGAGCGAGAGAGCGAGAGTCCGAGCGAGAGAGCGAGAGAACGACAGCCTGAGCGAGGGAGCGAGATCCTGGGCGAGAGAGTGTGATTCTGAGCGTGCAACTTTCGGGGAAACGAGCGGCAACTGAGAGAGAGAGACAGCGGACGCAAAGGTAAGAGAGAGTGTGGCGGTGGAGAGGGAGAACGAAAAAAGGAGGAAGAGCGGCGACGGCGGAGGAAATCGAGAGCGGAAGGGGGAGAGAGTGGCAGCTAGAGGGAGAGAGTTCTCCCCCCTCCCT
>QLSR01000059.1:116037-156824 GCA_031780015.1 Citrullus colocynthis
TTAAAAAAAAAAAAAAAAAAAAAAAAACATGTGAATCTACAAGATTGATGACACAAGTCAAATATGACGTCAATAGACAAGTAACAATATAGTAATGAGGAATAGATAAGAGAGAGCGAACACACAAAATTGGTTAGTATAGTGTAACCACAGCACAGAGTCCAAATAAAAAGAGATTAACTAGTAGAGTAAAGCGATAACAAAAGAATAGTACTATCTGTTTAGATTCTCGACGAGCTTACTCCTAACAAGAAGTTTAGGCTCTCCTAAACCTGGTACTTCTTCTTTGGAACCTTTATCAATCTTTGTATCATATATGCTTGGAAATACTCCAAGGATTTTTAGGTTTATGCAGATTTCATTTTTTAACTTGTTTGTCTGTGTCTATTTGACTCATTAACTTTAAGAAGTGTTTAATAGAATCATAAACTTTTAGGTTTATATTTATTTTGTTCTTGAACTTTCGAGTCTTTCCAACTATTATAATTCACAATTAACTTAAGTATTACTATTTCAAAAACCTATTTGTCACGGTGTTTACTATTTAGTCCTATCCATCCTATCTCATCCTCGTTAACTCACATTGAAATAATTTGCACCCCAAACACAAATTATTATAACTCACAGACTATATAACCAACACATCGCTTGAAATGTTCCCATAGAATTTATGAAATTAACAAAGCAATAACGAACTCAATAGCTTCTAGCTAGGGTTATTTTCACACACAACAAAAAGCTTGTATGGTTCCAAACATATATAGAGAGAGAGAGAGAGCATTTTGCATTTTTAATTCTTAAATCCCAAGTCACATAAATCTAATTTTCAGCGTAAACACACTCCTTAAAATGCACAATTATATCAGTTCAACAGGTGTTCTTCTTTATATCAACTAATAATTAAACTTTCAGAGATTTCATACTTTAGAGACAAATTGAAAATCAAATTTCAAATTTCGAAGACCTCTAACCAAATATGTGACATAATTAAGTTAGTTATTGCAGTATATGTTACAACAGAATATCACATAAAAATAATGAATATAGTAAATCAACCTTATTGATTAGTTCACTAATATATAATTAACTTACCATTCTTATGATTATAGTAATAATTAAATGATTCATTGCCACAAAATTGATGGTCTAAGGACTCATAGATACAAAAATCAATTTAGTTTCTCATAGACTCTTTAAAATAAAATTAATTTCTTTTATTCATTATTTTTTTCTAAAAAAAAAGGTCTTCTAAATTAAACTATCCAAAAACAAGCAATCTACCTTGCCCTTTCGACGAGCAAAGCATCCAAGCAGGTTAAAATAAACGTAATAAATATATCGATACTATATACAAAAGAAGTTATGAGCGGAGAATATCTTTACATTCTCATTATGTCGTTACAACTTGTAATAATGGATATTTTATCATTCATTTTAAATGCATCATTTTGTGTACAAATTTGGTCTAGACTAAAGATATGAAACATCTCACAATCTAACGTTGGAGATATGCTTGAATAGACAATTACATTTTTTTTCTCACTACAACAATTTGAGTTGAAGTGATTACATGACAATAGTACATCTTTTCGTGTATGAGATTTTGACCATAAATATGAATGTCACAGTTTAACAATTTAGAGATATGTTTGAATGGAAAGTATAGGTTATTAGTAAACACAAAATTTTCAATCATTCTCTATTTACGTAACAGTTTAAACACAATACACAGAACACCCATTGAAAGATTAAAATTTGCTCATATAAAACACACTATCCTTTTAGCATATGCTTTCTAGAGTAGTCATTCAAATACTTTTTCTTAATGACGTATCCAATTAAAAAGCAAAATAAAATAATCTATAAAGAAAAAGTACGTATATTATATCATGCATATTGATCAAATCACCAGTACACCCACGTAATTTAAGATGTGCAAAGGAAAATAATGGAAAATAATTGTTACAATAATCGTTAAATATTACTCACATGATATTATATGGATAATAGCAACCTCTTTGATTTACTAATTATCAGTTTAATTATCTGATATTTCACATGTTGATATATAAAAGTCACGTTTAATGTTTTATTATATGAATATTAAACTCCTTAAGATTTTAGATGGTGCAATCCTAACATAGGATAATGTATAGTGTTATCCTAATCCATGAGAGAAGTAATCCTCCAAATTATTAATTTTAATTATTTTTGTTAAAATATACTAATTTCAATATAACTTAACTAATATAAAGTGTACACTAATAGAACTTATCTGTGAAGTTGTAAATTATTCTATCTAAATATAAACTCATACGAATATGTAATGGTTAGGTTTATAAAACTAATTAAGGTTTATAATTAATAACTCTAAATTAGCTCTTCTAGATACTTATATCTTAACCATTTCATGTTACTTAATTGTTTAACATATACTAATAATAATGCAAAATGAAATATCGTTTAGTTAAAGAGTAAACAAATTTAGATAGAATAATGTTTCAAAAAAGAAAATTAGATACAATAAAATAGTTCATATATAAGAACTTTGATTTTATGCAACTGGCAAATTTCTCAAGCAATAGACAGTAATTTTTAATTCAATGATTCAAACATAATATTATTCTATATTAGTCTATATTTTAGGTTCTACATGTATAAATTTTATATCAATATTATATAAAAATTTGGAACTCTTTTCCTTCCAAAAAAAGGATATATCAATTTTGACTCAAAGAGAAGCAGCCATGTTTAAAAAATTCATGTAAAGAATTTTTGAACATTCCTTGTGCCTAATCTCAAGCCTTCAATCGTTAATTCCTTGATTTTTCTTTGAAAAACTGATGAAAATGATTATTAGATTACTATTATACATGTTGAATTTTCATTTGATGTCTTAAATGGTTGGTCTAATTAATATATCTTACTATTACTTTATATCATTAAAATAAAGATTGGATTGAATGATGATGAAATGTACTAATGAAGAACGAATTTGGTATATATATTTATTTGAACCAAACCCTTTATCGCAAGTGGGCGGCTGTAATATAATTGTACTTCCCAAAAATGGGGTGCATGTACCCTTTATTTATTTATTTACTATTGATCATCATGAAGATGTTGGCAAATATAAATTTTAAAATTACCTATAAATTATTGTTTAACATAAATAAAATTCTCTAATTTTTTTTTTAAAGAAAATTTGTATATTGATGATGAGATGTATTTTAATGTATGATTTGTAAATCTTGTGCATTTGACATCACCATTATTTCTCTAATTTTTTGTTGACTATTTTAGAAAGATGATTAGGAATAGTGAATAAAGAATAATTAGTATATGATTGTTATTGCTTGTCATTGTACACTAACCGCATCAAGTCTTTTTTCTCTTATTAAAAATTTTATTTTTAATTATAGTCAAAGAAAAATATTTCTCTAATTAAAAACAATAATTTTCAACTCATAATTCTCTACAAATAAGAAATATCAATTCATACTCAATTAAAATCTTAAATTAATAATGATGTCAATTTAAATCTTATTTTTAAAAAATATTTCAATTTCTACGTTCAAAAAATTACGAGTATATATACATAAAAATAAATAAATAAATAAAATATTGATGGTTTTCAATATGAATACAACACTTTTTTTTATTTAGGGTTAAGGCATGCAACATTTTAATCTCATTTCAAAAGTATATACAAATCATATGCAAATTTTATTTTTCGATGTATAACTCCTATTTTCATTGGTATATTCAAACCCATCAGAATCTACATTATTGTTTTTAAAATTAATAATAATTAAAAAAAAAAACTATAAATTATTTAAAACAAGTTCTTGGAAACTTCAGGGTACCTAATCTCTCAGACCAATTGCCTTGCCCCTAAGTCATATAAATTATTGGCAGCCAGAGCCAGCCAGAGCCATGTCCCACAAATAACATAAAATAAATGGAATAAATTTCAAAAATACTGAATTCTTACCCGGCGGCTTCGAAATTTTCTCCCAAAATTTAGGTCCAATCCATTCTGGATCTAATTTTGTTTTATTTGCAAATTGACCCTCAATGCATTTATTACAACGCAAATTGGACATGAAGAAGAGGAACGTTAACAATGATTAGATATCCTCTCTCCAACTGCTTTTTTCTTTTTCTTTTTCTTTTTTCTCACACCATCATCTTGGAATGGATTATATTCAAGTCTCGAAATATCGAAATAAAATTGTTATAATTAATTAATGAAACTTTGTCTATGGCTTAATTAGACTATAATGAACCATTTTCAATTATCGTTTTTATTAAGTAAGATAATACTTAGATATATATTGTCAATATCTGTGTAAATGTCGATGCGAGAGTAAAAAGTTATAAAAGAAATGAAAAAATAATTACAAAATAAAATTTAATATTCATAATTAATTGCAAAACTAAAGGAGATGAAATGTTTGTGTACAAAATAATTGTAAATTTTTTATTATAAAATGTACATGTCTAATACCAAAGAGATGAAATTGGAGCATCTAATTCATAATCTTGATAATTCTGGTAGAAACTACAACATAGTTATCAAGTCATCCTATATTGAAAATGTTGAAAATAGTTACTTATATGAAAATGATAGGACTCATAAGGCCAACATATAGATCCTATTGGTGGATACATCTCGTTGGTCGATGATCTTCCTTCCTTCGTATGGATAATAACTATTAGGTGGAAAGTCAGGCTTAAAAAACAAAACTTACATCAATTCAATTTTGTGTGAAATTATACATTGTAGTGTGAAATTATACAATTCTTATAATCAAGAACAATCAAGACAAGACCATAAAATTGAAAAAACTTCCATCGAGCTAAGCCATGACCAATTGAAATTTTACACTATGATTGTAACTCAACTTTTGTTTTAAATGAAGGACCGTATGGACATTATTGACTCTGTTATTATATTGGATAATATGAGATTTTATCTCGATATCAATTGGTAATTAGAGGAGTAACTCATATATCTTATAAAATGAACATTGTAAAGTTTTTTACTTTTTCTAATGTGACTAAAATGTTATCTCAGGATGGAGCCTCTTTGAATTCTCTTTTTTTGGATTGGATTTTTTTTTTTTTTTTTTGGGTATCAAATTTTCATTTGAACTTTATGGCTCTAATTTCATATAAGATAACATGTGTGGTTTCATCTCAAAATCAATTGGTAATGAGTTGAGCATTCCATGTTCTTATAGATATTGAAGGTCTCTTGATTATTCTAATGTTAAAAAACAATTTTGGTCTCCAAACTTTCATGAAAATAACAATTCAATCTCTTATAAGTTTGGTTTGTAACTATTTAGTCTTTGAATTTTAGTATATAACAGTTTAGTCATTATACTTTCAAACTTGTAAAAATTTATTCCCTGACCTAAAAGTTTTCCTCAAAATTTGATGTCAATTTTTATTGTTTTATGATGTAGACTTTGTATTATTTATAAAAATGTTGAATCTCTAATTAATTTATCGATTTATTTGTGCAAGAAATCTCAATAAATCTTTAACACTAATTTCTACGATGGGTTCTAAATCATTACAAATTTTACAATACAAAAACTAAATTGTTATATCGTAAAGTTTAGGAACTAAATTGTTACAAAATTAAAAATATAGAGACTAAACATTACAAATCAAAGTTAAGAAACTAGTTCTTATTTACATGAAAGTTTAAGTACTAAAATTGATTTCTAACCATAGTGGAAAATTTTGACTGAAATCTCGAAATTTTAATTAGGGTGAATTTCAATTTTCCTCTTGGTTCTCAAAACATCTCCAAATTACCATCAAAATTCCAAGATGTTGATGAAAAATTTGAGAAATTTTTGTTAAGCAATTAGCAATGGCAGCTCAATGGAAGTCTTTTAGTATTATGGACTTGTGTTGATTATATGAATTGTATAGTTTCACATGTCATTGTATAATTTCACCTCAAAATTAAATTGATGCGAGTTTTGTTTCTTTTACCATTCAAAGTTTTTATTTTCAAGAGATCACATATCTATTTTTAACTTCATTCAAACCTTTCTTTTCATTGAATTTTTACATCATTTTACCATGAAATTGGATTGATGTGAGTTTTGTTTCTTTTACCATCAAAAGCTTTCATTTTCAAGAAACAAAAACAATATATATTTATTTGATATTGTTTTGTTATTATTTTCTCATTTCTTTTTCAGATTCCTACTCTCACATTGATATTTACACAGATATTTATAACATACATCTAGATATTGTTTTATTTTATGAAAAAGTAATTAAAATAGTCAATTATAATCTAATTAAATCATAATCAAAGTTTCATTAACTAATTATAATTTTTTTTTTGTTAATTTCTATAAAATGTTTTGAAATTTCCGCACATATCAATAATTCCATAAATTACAAATAAAAAAATATTAAATTATTTACAAATATAGGAAAAATTGATTGTCTATCCGTGATAAACTATAATAGATTTCTATTGTTTGAATGATAGAAGTCTATGACAATCTATCGCTCGATCGCTGTCCATCGTTGAAATTTTTCATAAATAACTTGGCTAATTTAACTATATTTGAAAACAACTCATATTTCAAACATTCTTTCTAACTTTTTTCTTTTTTTTTTAATATGAAATCCTTAACCTGCGCCAATTCTGTTTGGACATGTATTTCTACCATTATCTTTGACCAAGTATACGTTAGTCAAACTCCAAGTAAGAAGTTTCTTCCATGTCACCATATCCACAGTCCTCAAAACGTGTTGTAAAGTAAAAAATTCAAATTCAAAGTCTCCGTCTTCACCTTCTATAAATTCTCAATAATCCATTTCATTTCATCCCAAAACAAGAAAAGATCCAAAAGACAGACTTCCATTTTCTAACACCATTTCTTTCTCCCTCCAGTTTTCTCAGCAACCGAAATCTGTTGAGATTTAGTTCAGCCATGGAGGCGAAAATGGCTACACCAAGAGGAGTTGCAGTGAAAAGAGGAACAATGTTGAGAAACGGAACAAAGAAAACAAAATGGTATTGGAAATTGAAACTCGGAATCCGACTAAAAGCCATTAAAACCGCCCTTTCTTCTTCTTTACAAAACCAACGCCGCCGTCTCACATGTTCCACCGCCATCACCAACACTCCGGTCAACGGCGTCGTTTCACCATTAGTTATACACCAATCCAAATCCTCTTCCAAGAAAAACGACCTCCGTTTAGCCAAACCCCTCGCTTCCCTCCTCCGTATGCCACTCCGCGCTGCCGATTTCATCGATTTTGGCAACCACATGACTCCCACACTCTCTCCTCGCGAAAACATCTCCGCCGTCTGGCGTGACCTCCACGGCGCCTCCGATTGGGACGGCCTCCTCGACCCCCTCCACCCTTTCCTCCGCCGTGAGCTGGTCAAATACGGCGAATTCGCTCAAGCCACCTACGACGCTTTTGACTTCGACCCACTTTCTGAATTCTGCGGCAGTTGCAGATACAACCGCCATAAACTCCTCGACGAATTGGGTTTATCCCAAAACGGCTACAAAGTTACTAAATACATCTACGCATTATCCCCTGTTGACGGCCCTGATTGGTTCGAAAGCTCCAAAATCGGTGAAGTCTGGAGCCGTGATTCCAATTGGATGGGATTCGTCGCCGTTAGCACCGATGAGGAAAGCGATAGAATCGGCCGGAGAGACATCCTCGTTGCTTGGAGAGGAACAGTTACACCGACGGAATGGTACATCGATTTAAAAACCAAGCTGAAGAAAATTGACCGGAGTAACAAGAAAGTAAAAGTCCAACGTGGGTTCTTAACAATCTACAAATCGAAAGACGAAGAATCAAAATTCAACAAAACCAGCGCGTCGGAGCAAGTAATGGAAGAGTTACACAGACTAATCGATTTCTTCAAAGAAAAAGGCGACAGAGAAATCAGTTTAACGATAACAGGGCACAGTCTCGGCGGTGCTCTGTCTCTGTTAACAGCGTACGAAGCAGGGGTTTCATTTCCAGCCGACGTACACATCAGCGTGGTGTCGTTCGGAGCTCCGAGAGTGGGGAATTTAGCGTTCAGAGAGAAATTAAACGAAATGGGAGTGAAGACACTACGTGTCGTGATAGGACAGGATATTGTTCCGAAACTTCCGGGTTTGTTTGTGAATTCGATAGTGAATAAGTTGAGTGCAGTGACGGGGAAGTTGAGTTGGGTGTATCGACATGTCGGGAAGGAGTTGAAGATGGATATGTATATGTCGCCGTATTTGAAGAGGGAAAGCGACATGTCGGGAAGTCATAATTTGGAGATTTATTTGCATTTAGTGGATGGGTTTGTGAGTAGGAAAGGGAAGTTTAGGTGGAATTCGAGGAGGGATGTGGCATTGGTGAATAAAGGGAGTGATATGCTTGTGGAAGAGTTGAGAATTCCTGAGTTTTGGTATCAATTGCCACATAAAGGATTGATTAAGAATAAGTTTGGGAGATGGGTTAAGCCTGGGAGAAACCCTGAAGATATTCCTTCACCATTTTCTCAACCTTCACATGTTTGAGATTCCTTTGTTCTTTTTGTCTATTGTTTACTTTGAATGATTTTTGAATTGGACCCATTCATGTAGATGATTGTAGAGTAATTCTTTTGAAATTTTAAGAGAGAGTTGGGAATGATATGGATGACTTATTTTCGCAAACTTCATCTCATTTTATTTTGTAAAGGAAGATTTGGATGTTGATTAAGTAAAACTCAACAAATTTATACGTGTAAACTCTCTGATTAAAATATCCAAAGATTCACATCTCTCAATTAAGGCTATTTGTAGAAGTGGTATATGCCAGGTGTATCTCTATACCACATAATGGTGTAGGCCTCCTAGAAAGCATGGGTGTAAGGCTATTGGTTGGAGGGATGATCTTAAGTTGATACATATATAGACCTACCCATTTAATGTTACGTAAATGAAATCTTCTTTTTCATACAAACACAAAGACAATTATATTCTTGGAAGTGCTTGCATAGGGTGTCCCTAGAGAAAACAATTTTTGCACACTTCTGCTTGCTGCAAACTCTGTCCCATCACATAGCCAACCAAAAGGCTAACTCGGTAATTGGGTGCGTTTTGTGTGTGGGATGAGAAGCAAGCGTAGAAAAATAAAATGTGGAATATAAATTGTAAGAAAAGTAAAATGAGCATATTTTAGTTTTTAGAGGTATCTCGAATTGCTTGTTTGATCATAGATAAATCGGATTAATTTCTATATTGTCTAAGCTTAGCCAACTCAACTATAAAAGCTAGGTGAGAGTCTAATTTATCAAATTAGTCAACTTAATTAGATGAGAAGCATCCTAATTAATTTGGACTAACCGTACTAAGACTTGGGATTACATTAAGGTGAATGTTCAATCTTCAAACGCCTAATTAAACATTCAACATGATTCTTCCTAGATCGATAGAGCGATGTTTTTCATCATAGGCAACAAATCACAAGTCTAACTAACCTTTTGCTAATGTGGATCAGATTACAATTATATGTCACGTATAGTAATTTAATGTCTAGCTAATGATCGTACATCCTCAAGTAGAAATACAACCATAAACATGCAAAGACAATAAAAGAATTCAAAAAACAAAATAGAAACAATCAAGATTAAGAGTTTAGCACAAGTCTCACAAGATTACCATGGGGGAAAGCCTCAAAACCTAGGAATTGGGCATCTTTACCTTCCAATTGAAATGAGAAAGCTCAAACCAGCCATTTCAAGAAAATTATAGAGAAATATTCAACTCAAAACCTAAAACTAATGTTGTAGATGGATAAAGGACAAAAAATCGAAGAAAACGAGTAGTCATTTACCCAAAGTAGCCACCCAAATCAAAAGATATGACCTAAAAATCGAAGAGCAAAATTTATTAGCGCACATACCTGGCCGCTGCACTTGTTTTTAGCATTCTGTGAAGAGCGCCGCAACGCTCTCGCCTAGGGGCAAATTTTTCATTTTTTCTTTCGTTTGAAGCCTGAAATATTCTTTTTAGCTTCTGATTCTCCAAATTAACCCCAAACGACCGATAACACATTTTGGATACTATCACCACTCTTTTCATTCCCTCGTCGTCCATATTTTTGTTCCCACAATCTTAGATTTGTATTAAATTTAATTTACACCATTTACTAACCTAGATTTCATATGTGCCGTTCAAATTTCCCTCTTTTTTTTTTTTTAATCACTTGATTTCTTGGTTTTTACATAATTCGTAAAAAAATACCCCATAATTTTATTACTTTGTTATGTGGGGGTATATTAGTCAACTTCCATAATCTAAGTTTGCCTGAATTGTTGTTGCTGGAAAACTTAATTTTAGAAATGTTGACATTTACAAAACTAATTAAGATGAATCTATTAATTTTATTGTCATTTTTATCAATTACATGTGTTGCACGTGTTGTTGTGCAATGTTTCAAAAGATAACTTATTTACAAAAATTAATAATAAAACTATATTATAAATAAAACATCTATAAAAACTTTGGAAGTTAATAATTATTTTATATTAACTATTACTAATTTAGTTCAAAATATATTAACAAACACTAAAAGAAATTTGTCCTTTTTCAATGGCCAAAATCGTCAGAAAAAGCCAAAAAAGATTGAGAAAGTCTTTACCAACGATTTTCTTACCGTCGGGATGGTCATCGGGGTAGCCTTGTCCAGAAAACCTTTTCCCGACACAAAAAAGTCATTTCTCAGGAATAAATGATTTTTCGATGGAAAAGTCGGAGCGATTTTCTCTCGACACCCATAAGGTAGCGTCTATCGTGGTTTATCACTCAAGTGAAAGAAGTTCATCGTTGTCTATCGTTGATAGATAGTGAAATTTTTCTATATTTGTAAATAGTTTGTTCATTTTGCTATATTTGAAAACAACCATTTTTTAATGTGAATTATAAATCAAATTAGATTTTTTTAATTATTTTTTTAAAAAAATTTCCATGAGATTTTAACGTGATATTTTCTTATATGTATATTGTTTCATTGAAAATAGATTATGCATGATGTGTTTGAGATGACCTTATGCCACGTTGATGTTACTTTAGATTGGTTTAGTTAAATGCAAGTCTTCCTATAAAAAATCCAAACATAAGTTTAAAATAGGTTTCCTTGAGAGTCCAGGCCGAACAATAGGATTTGTAGCAATTTGATGTTAAGAAAATTCTTTGATTTAATGTGTTTTACTATGCAAATGAATAAATGTAAAAAGAATGAATTACGTTATCTTTATAACAACTAAAAATAAATTTACAAGTATAAGAATAGTGGATGAACATATGGAATAATGATACCTAGAAAAGATGGTTGAAGATGTCAAGTACAAATACAACAAAAATAGCATGCATTGGGATGGAGAAGTCCATGGAGAAAGTAGGGTTGAGAAGTCTTCCCTAACATATTTCTAAGTAATACTTAAGTAAGCGTTCATGTTGCAAACTCGAAATTGAGAATGCATCTCTGGATAATGCTTCGACGCCACATTTATCTTATTTCTAAGACCCATGATGAGTTTCTTGTTATAAAAGATCAACTTTATCTCTAAAGCCAATTCTTTTATTGTTTAAATGAAAATAGTCAATCACTTACTCTATCAAGTAGTTGATCATACTTACTTAAACCTATTTGTTCGATATATTCATACAAGGTTTTTAGCACATGTTTAAACAAGATGAAAGCAACTTAAGTAAAACTTAGAAAATATTAGTTTCATTCACTAACCATTAAGAAATTTAATCACCCATGATGTAAGATGTTGAAGACGATAAGGGATGGAAATATTGAATCAATCAAACTTATATTAAAGAAGTTTGCAAGTCTTTCGATACAAATAAAAAAGGTGGAAATGAAAGTAAAATGTGAAATAAATAACGTCAAGCCGTCAATGACAATGTCTTGCTTCTTGGAGGCTGTTTGATACAATTTTCATAGGAGAAATGGATGGATTCTCACACTCTGAGAGACGACACTAAACTTTCACTCAGAATCTTCTCATAAGAGAGCTTGAGGTAGAAGGTGGTAGTGGTGGTGAGGATGATTGAGCAGAATTTTCACCTACTAATTTCTCTATCTTTAACTTGAGCTTCTACGGGCTATTTATAGGCATCCAAAAAGTTGTCTCATAATTGTCTGACACCTTTGCATTTAATTTCATATTTTTGCTGCGCAGACTTCATCGCCTCATAGGTTCATTGGTTCTGTCGTGGCCCGGTCAAATCAGTCATCGCCTAGAAAATATTTCCTAAATTTAGATGCGACAAGCTTCATACTCAAAACAATCATCGTTCAGACAAATAAACATTATCAATGTAAAATTATTCATATTATACTATTTCATTCTGAAATTCATGAGTTCATCTCCTAAATTACTCAAATTATTGTCAATAAATAGTACAATAACTTATATTTCCACAAGTTATCGCACCCTCAAATTTGCAATAACTTGTATTTCTACAAGCTAAATCTCTCAACATGTTTCCTAGTTTTAGATTTATCAACAATTAATGCTCTATACAGAATCTTATTCAGTCATCGCCTAGAAAATATTTCCTAAATTTAAATGCGGCAAGTTTAATAGTCAAAATACCCTTACTCATTTCCAGTCATTCTTATCTCTCATTTTAATAATGTGCTTAGAGTTCATTTCCATAAAACTTCTCTTCATGATAATTTATGTTTAGCTAAAGTATATAATTATCGGACATGCGATGATCTGAGCTACCCACCTTCATTTTGACATACCAACGATGGGGTGTATGGAGGCAGCCAACATCGAGCAGGTACCCCTTCACAACTCAGCTCTTATCACGCTTATTTTTAATTTTTTTGCATTAACAACAAAGTTGTTTATTTATTTTCTCTAATCTTGGACATTCACCTTCGTTTTGACATATCAACTATGGGTGCATGGAGACAACCAACATCGAGCAAGAGTTATTCTAGACTCAACTCTTATTAGGCTAATTTTATAAGATTTTTATGAATTTTGAACGCATAAGCTCAAACCTCTCTCACCCCCAGAATTTTTAAGGTAGTAAGGTCTTCATTGCTGAAATCGAATTATGAGATTGACTGAGAAAATTTTTGTAAAAAAGGTTTGACGTAAAGTTTGCGCGCATACTACATTCAAGAAATGTTTTCCAAGGATTATCCTTAAGCTTTGTGAGCTAATTTTTGTCTTAATAAATCTAAGGTTGGAGAGCATAAATTTTATCATTGAGATCGGATGCAGACACACAAATGAGGCGGAGAACAATGAAGCAAGAAATAAACATAAGTAACAAACACAATAATAAGTATAGAAGAAGAGTGCAATGAATTTGATTATTTTATTGAATAACTTTAAATTTTTAAATGTTGGGAAAGATTAAAATTTTCAAAAAAAATAAAATAAAATGTGGAAAATATATAAAATCTCGGTATTAATCTCGGGGAGATTAGCACCAAAATCAGTGAATTCTCGAGCAGATTAATCCCGTGATTTTATATAATTTTCCATATCTAACCTAATTTCTTTTTGCAAAATTTAATATTTCTTGAAATTAAAATCAAAATGCTATCATCCATCTGAAAAAATCTAATTGGTAAGTTCATTTGAAAATTTAAGTAAGAATTGGATATAATATTTGGTAAAGATAATTGAATTTAGAGAAATTTTGAAAATATATAAGATTTGGTATAAGATTTGGGTAGATTACATAATATTTGGAAAAATTACTAAAATATCAGTGTTTAACCTGCCTGAGATGTATGGAGAAGACTTAAAACAATCCATAAGTCGGACAAAATTAATTATTTAACTAAATGACGATGATCGATCTCATCCGAGATGTAGCGGAAAAAACTATTTGAACGGCTTTTCAAAAAGAGTGCTATTTTTGTAAGATGAAAACTTCAACATGCTATTTCAAAAATTGTCTCCTATAGTCCTTTTTAGATAGTATAGATTGATTAACTTTTACAATTTATATATTTATTTATGTGGAGAGTTGTCAAGTCATTCACTAATTTATATTTGAGATTATTGTTATTTGAATCTTACATATAAATAAGTTCCTTTGTAATTATAAGCTCTCTCTCAATTCAAAATATAATTGCAAAAAATAGCATGGCTCAACTCAATATTTAATTGCAAAAATAACATAGCTCAACTAGCATCGTGCTTACATTATTAATTTCGAGGTCAGAGATTCGATTTTTCCATCTCACAATATTGTATAAAAAATAAATAAATAGATAAATAAAAACTCAACATTTGATACGGATTCAGGATATTTTAGTCATTCAGTAATTTCAATTTAATATTAAAATATTAGGTTTTGTCATTTTTCAATAACAAATATGTTTGTCTTGCAGTCCTCTAAAAAATGTTAATTCGCCCAAATTGAGCCCATTTCCTGGCCTGCTTCATCAAATGGGTCTTATGCTTCATTTTTCCTTTGCCTAATTTTCCAACAATTCTTTATCGGATTTTCAGGCCCAAGCTTCTATTTTTTTTTTTTTTTTTCTTTTTCTGAAAAGAAATCAATAGAACTAAATTTTTAACACAGTTGGGAATAACAATAACAACTTGATCATTTGATTAAAGAATATAAGAATTATGAAAAGAAAAAAAAAAAAAACAAAACTTAAGGGAGTGTTTGTTCGACTGTAATAAAATTAGAATGGAATGTAATATAATGCAAAACCTATATTTTGATTGAGCGTTCTGGGTCCGAATTGTAATATCAAACTCATTTTGTTTCCACGGGTTTCAATTCAACTCTCTTTTCCACCATCCTCTCATATCCCCAGTAATTTTGATTACATTCCTCTACCCCAAATAACCCCTAAGCATGCTTAAATGTAATTCAATCGATTAAAGTAGATCATTTATTATACGTGAAATGTTGAAATTTTGAAAATTCAAATCTCTAATACTTCAGTTAGTCATGATGTGATTGTTATGAAAAATTGAACTATGTTTCAGACTCGTAGATTGTAACCAATAAAAAGAGTATATTGTTCTAATCTTTCTTATACCCACAAATCTCCAACCAATTTATTTGGAGGTGAATTCAGATATTATTTTTACAAAGGCTATATTCTTTTATTAACAAGATCTATTTTATGACCCAGCTTTGAATAAAAATATATATTTAATTATTAAAAAAAAAAAAAAAAAAAAGATGGCAAGAATGAAGGGATTTGTTTTGAATGATAAACAGATTCTCTCCTTTCTTTTCTCAGATTTGAAAATCAACAGCTTTTTGTTTGTGGAGATTAATGAAATCCAAATAAAAAATGCACTAAATAGCAACTTCATATTACTCTTGAAAGGCTTCAAAAGAAAAGTTTCTTAAGATTTATTTTAATTCCCTTAAATTATTTCCTCCTTTCTGGCCTACACTATCTTTTCTTTTCTTTATGCTCTTCTTGAGGATCTTCAAACTGCTTTTTTCTCTATTATATTATTTTATCATATTCTTAATAGCCCAATTAAGTGAAACACAACTAAAACCCAACTTTTAAAGTATGTAACCTAAATTTAATTATATTTATATTTAATTTCTGTAATTTATACTTCAAAAAAAAACAAAAACAAGTCTTTAAAATTCTTTTTTTTTTCTATATTAGTTTTTGAAAATATTTGTAGAAAATGAACAAGGAGTAGTATTTATAAATCAAGGGGTTTTTGAGAAACCATAATAGGATAGGCTTGTAATGTAATGTAATGTAATCCAAAATGAATGTTTGGATTGGGCCCAATTTGTAATACAAAAATTATTCCGTTCCGGCAGTTTTCAACCCACCGTTTCATGGTTTGCAATCTCATTTTCGTTTATTTATTCACGTATTCCAATACTCCTCTGATTTCAGTAATACTAATACATTCCAACTCCTCAAACAGCCTCCAAATGATGACATAGCGAATTAATAATTTTCAACTCATAGTTTTTTAAAAATTTATTAAAGAAACAAGTTGTTTCACACTTTCACATAACTCCCTCAAAAAAGGGGGAAAAAGAAACAAAAATTGAAGTATGATCTACTGGTATATATAATTAAAGTGGGGTTGGAGTAAATTAAAGTTAGAAAATAAATCTCCAAAGTTGGATTTAAATGAATACATTAGTACATAAGATTAGCAATAAAGTTTTAATTAAGCAATGCTTTAAGAGACCTAATGATGTGTATTCTGAAGTGGGTCCTCCATTAAGTAGTATATTAATTAGATTCTTACTTGGACCTCAAATATTCTTTCATAGATAGAGAGAGAGAAAGGGGTGTTAATTTGCTTAAACAAATACTTGTAATTTAATGATCCACAGCATAAAGTTAATTTGAAGTTGATTTGACAAACATAATGGCTGGTTAAGCTTTTGTTATTAATTTTAATCCTAGGAGAGTTTTGGCTTCACTAACAATTAATTAAAAACAAACATATATTATACTGCATCTCCATGATGAATCATTCTTAATGATCACAATATAACTCTTTTTAGTGAATAATATAATCTCCTTTTGTTTACTTGTAACTTTTGATACCCTTGCACAAATTTTCTCTATTATAGTTAAGTATTATATGCTTAACTCAAAAGTTAGATATTCGAATAACCCTAATTAAAAAATTAGAGTACTTAACCAAAATTCAAAATAATGTTTGGTAAAATGAATTTATGACATAAATTGATAATTAGAGGGAAACAGTGAAGTCAGTTTTTAGGAAAAGGTTTTTTTTTTTTAATATTTAACGATTAATCTTTGCATAATTTGTATGATACATGAAATTATCAAAATTAATATCCTCACTAATTCTCTACCTAACTTCCAACCATGGTTTCCAATGGCTACCACTGCCTTCTATTGGCCACTTCCAGGGACCAACTCCTGCAACAACTACTGGCCAGCTATCAAACTTTGATGATCATCTTTGGTAACCAATTGCATTGATTATCCCCAACGAGCAACTCGAATGATCAAATCTAACTACCAATTAGGTCGATCATATACTAAAAAATAATAAAAAAAAATCTTGGCCAATGAAAATGTTTTAAAATACAAATTTAAAATTATTAGTTCATACTAGTTAATAATCGTCCTTTATAGTAATTTGATATTAAATAGAAAGGATACATCCAAAGAAACTCCATTATTTTCATTTTCAAACTTCAAAATGCATATGAGCGGGGGGACATTTTGAAGATTTCTTTTATTCCCAAAAGATTGCTCCAATGATTAAGCCACCGAAAATAGAAGATACACTTTGTTGGTATAGGTAATAACTTTCAATCTTTTAAGCCTTTCTTAACCATACATTCATATTCTTAGGATCTCTCTTATTCAGATGTAATCTTAGTTCATTCATGTCCCCCTACTAAATTCGGGCATTTACAGTACCAAAATAGCTTTTTATCCGTAAATAATTTTTTTAATTCCCAAAATGAAAACTTTGCCAAACCTATAGTTTTTAAATTATATAATTAAATTTGATCATCAATTTGTGAGTAAATCCTATTTTAATAATTGAGTTTCATTAGAGAATTAAATGGTTGATGATAGATCAACTTCTTGATAGAATTGATGACGAATTTTTTTTTAAATTGTCAACACGAATATAATTTAATGGGATTATTGATCTATATTCTTATTTTATTTTAAGGTCGGATATTCAAATTCTCATTTGGTCTATATTTGTTTTACTTAAAAAATCATAATAGTAATAATTTATTTTGATTTTTCAATAAAGTTTTTAAGGAAGTGAGGCCCCTTTTTACACTAAGATTTAGCGACATAATATAAAAATGATTAGAAAATGGTGGGCAGAAAAATGATACTAAAACAAAAATGAATGATAATGCTAAATAAAACTCTCTCTTATATCACACAAAACATGATCAAGGAAATGTCAACACTGTTTTCTTTTTGTTTGCCCCCCATTGCCATGAGAAGAGAAATAAAAAAAATATATAACAATAATTAAACAAAATAATTCTTTCTTTTTATTATTATTATTAGGGAAAAAAGTCAAAGTCAAACCCTAATTGATATGTTTTTTGAGATTATTGTTGATGTTTTTTCCAGCATGCATGGTTTTGCCTTCTTTTTGGATCATGTTGAGAATGTCTCAGTAATGGCTAAATCCCTTTTTAATCATTAATTATCATCGATAATGACCCACTTAACACATTTTTCTTTGTTATTAATCACTCCTTGTTTTCTTCTTAATCTTCTTCCATCATTAATCCAGGGCTCCACCACTAAACACTCTCTCTTTCTCTCTCTAAATTAGGGTTTAATTTGGAACTTAGGCTTTATATAAATAGAATGATGTCGGATTAGAATTAATTGATGAAGATTAATCACGGGTCGATGTCTTAATGTTTCTCGTTAATTAATTGTGTTGTTTTGAAGTGCTCATTTTGTTTTGGTCTTAGGGAACAATTAATTATCTTTTTGGTTTAATCATTCCTTTTGTCTAATTTTTATTTCTTGCTTATAAATCCTCCATTTTCGACCTTGCTTTTTCCTTCTAATTTTGGTTTAAACTATAATTCTTGTAGGTCCTTCTTATTTAACATTGGAGAACCCTCTTGAATTTTAATTAATTAATTAATTATACAACAAAAAATTGTAATTTAATTTATTTTTATTTTGTTCATGAAATTTGATTACAATTTTAAGTCGCCTAAAAACTACCTTGGTCCCTACATGTTGGTGACTTTGGTTTATTTTGGTCTCAGTGCTTTCTAATGTTTATTTTGATTCTAATACTTTTAAAATGTATATTTTGATCCATGTAGTTTTAAAAAGTTGTCATTTTGGTCATGTCATTTTAACTTTTATTTCTTAAAGAACCAAAGTTGAACTACAAACACCAAAATGTACTCTTTGAAAAAAGTACAATGACCCATGAACATTTTTAAACGTATGAACAAGCCAAAATTAAAAGTTTTAAACCAAATTTAAAAGTGTATTTTCAATAAGCTTAATTTAAAAAAAAATAATAATAATAAGAAGAAAAAATAAGACTCGGATTGATAGAGTTTTTTAAGGGGAAAGTATGATAGCATTTATGCTTTTAAATATTAAGAGTGTTACTAATCGTTTTCTTCTTTTTTTTGTTTAACGTTTTCCTTTTATAAAAATCATATTAAGTTTCTGAAAACCACTATTTAAATTTAGCCATGAGTTTAAAAACATTTTTCTTAATTTAAATTAGAAGACAAACAAAATTTTTATTATGGTTAAAAAAATATTAGAGAACAAAAAAAAAAAAAAGAAAAAAAAAAAAAGAACATACCGTATTTGTGAGGGAGATATTAGAATTTCTAACATGATAATGAATGATGCATATCTTAATTAATTGAACTCTATTTCAGTGAGCTCATAATCAAATCTTCATAATTCATTACATTTATATAATAAAAAAGTTTGAAATGTTTTCAAAATTTACATATTCATTAATAAAATTGGCATGATGGTTTTAATTTCGGCTACTTCACAACATATGACTAATTTAAACACCTTTTGCTTTTTCAGAGGGAAAAAAAAACCTTTTGATAGTTGAATTTTTATGTAAATTCAACCTTAATCTATGCGAACGAGTGTTTTTTTTCTTTTTTTGTTAATTGCACAATAAGATCTCTCTCCTATGTTCAACCGTTTGTTCTAGGTTACTTTTTGTCTCAAGGAGACTTTCATTCTTTTGTTTGGAATTAAACATCATAATTACATTTTCAAATGCATAAAAGAACAAGAAAAAAAAAAAAAAAACTTGCAACATTTTATCATTCATGTTTAATATTTCTGAAAAGTTTTCTTGGTATATAGTTCCATTTTTAAAAATTAAATTTATTTTCTCGTATTTTCTTAGGATGATTTTCATCTCTTTGTCAAGAAACATTTAAAATTCTTAACTATATCTTAAAGAGGAAAAACTAAAATTTTAAAAATATTTTTCCTTACTTTCAGAATTTAGTTAAGAATTCAATTATTTAAAAAAATAGTAGTGAGTAGACAAATCAAAATTTTAAAATAAAAAATTAAAATCTTATCAAATGGGTTTACATTATTGGATTTTAAATAATGTTGAGTACGGCGAAAGTCCTATATTAGTTTAAAAAAAAAAAAAAATTCATAGATATATAGGTAAATGAAAATAACTCAGAAGTAATAAAACAATGAGAATTTATTTACTTGAATCAAATTGTTCTTGTTCACACATAGATAATAGGAAAGAAAGAGAAAAAAGAAATATTATCTTAAAATTATATAATAATTAATGATAATAAATAGTAATAATAAAGTCATTTTCGTGAAAGTCACTCTCACCTCCGTCAAAAAAGTGAGGAGCAATGGAATCTAGTGAGAGAAATTTCGTGGGACCCACAAATCTAAAATCCCTCCTTTTTTTGACCGCCACTTTTCCCTCACTCTATATTTGCTATTATCATCCAATTTATTAGGTTAATTTTGCTAAATGGTCCTACACTTCAACTCAATTCTAAACATGGTTCTCAGTGTATTAAATTTTTCATTTTATTTTCTACAAATATGACTTTTTTAAAAAAAAAATAAAATTGATAAACAAAAAAAAATTTATATTTCATTAAATTATTATCAATTTAAAATATTTAGATTTGTGAGCTTAATCAAAATATTGCTTATCATTCTAAAATTTACAACATGTTTGGGTTAATTAGAAAAATTAAATGTTTTTTACATTTAAATATTTTTGTCAAACGACTACTTAAAATAAAAATACTTATGTGTTTGATAATTTTTTTAATTGTTTAGTTTTGTACTTTAAAATAGTTTCTATAATATCATATGCTAAACATATTTTGGTTAATGTCAAATTACTACAAGTGTGTTTTATATAATATACAAGCTTGGTGGTGATCGAAAGTGGTTGCCGATGATGGTTGCCAAACCTGGTTGTAGTTGTTGGTGGAGGTCATCAAAGATGTTGTCCAAAGTTTCAGTGGAATAGGTTGTTAGTGGTAGTTATCGGAAGAGGGTGGTAATTTTAAGAATTAAACTAAATAGGGAGAAAAATCAAATCATTTTTCTAAAAGTAGATTTCAAGGCTTTCTCAAATCAACTTATTTCATAAACTCCACTTTCTCCAAAGTTATTTTTAATGGTTACGAAACACTTCAAATTTTTCTAAAATGATTTTTTTTTTCAAAATTAAAAAGTTGGAAAGTTAAATCAAACACGACCTTTATAACCTTTTTTTAATATTAAAAAGCTATCAATTTTAACTTTATTATTCGGTAAGGTATATCAAATTGTACCATAGACTCTCCATTTTAACAAATTTTACCTTCAAATTCTACCTTAAACTTGGATCATTATTGCAATTTCACCATAAATTAAAAAATGGTCGCAATTTATTGTAGGTTTTCAACGAGAAGTCACTCCAAAAATATACTCATATATATTTTTTTTCAACAAGAGGTTCTCATGTGCACCTAATGAACTAAAATAAATATATAACGGATACATAATTGATAGAATTCAGGCAAAATGAACCATAAAATTGGAGAAATTTTCCTATATTATAGGAGTGAAAATTTTTCATACTCCCTTCATTTATTATGTACCACATAAACATACTTTTAAAAATAGAGTGAGATTTACTAACATTTATACGCGATTAGTTAATATAAATATAAAACGATAGTGTGAAAAAAGTGAGTATAAAATTTATATTCTACTAACAAATTTATCGAAATATTAATTTTGTGCTTTGGTAGAATTATTTAATAGTTGACTTTTTTTTCATCAATAAAATTAAATTTTGTGCAAAACTTGATTTTTACTAATGAGTGTGTATACACACACTTGAATCATCATTTCAAACATGCCTAAATGGATAGCTTCCATCACATTTGACTCTTGAAGTTTCCACATCCTTTTCCTCAGCCTCAAATATCTTTTATGTTTTCAAATATGTTTAATTTATTTTATTTTACTACCTGAATTTTTTAAAAAGAAAATAATAATGAGTATTCTGATTTTTATCATTATTTTTGCCTTTTTTTTTTCTTCTTAAGAGGTATCATTATTTTGTCATTAATTACCACTCTAGATACCTGTTCATTCTCTCACCCACAGCCAATTAAAAAAAAAAAAAAAAATATATATATATATATATATATATATATATATGTAGGTTAAAAGTGCGAGGCCAAAATGGAATTTAATGCTGAAAACCATTTCCCTTTTTTCCTTTTTTGTTTTAAATTATCAATATTTGACATGACCCATGAGAAATAAAAAAATTTAATTCTTTTATTTATTTATTTATTTGAATAATTAAATAAATAAATGTCCCTATCTTTCAAAGTTGCACTCCCACCATCATCTCTCTCTCTCTCTCTCTCTAATAATTTGAGTTAACCTTTTTGACCATTATTTCTCTACAATTTACAGTGCCTGCCATGGTCGGTGTTAAGTTCTTGAGGTTCACATTCCTTTCCTTCGCCGACTTCCCTTCACTTTTAAGAATATCTTTCCTTTTTCTTTTCTTTTTTTTATTTTTGTAAAGGTTTTTTAAGAATATCACTACATTATTACAATAATTTAAGATAATATAATATTAAAAAAAAAAAAAGGAAAATACTTCAAGATCTATGAAATTCTTAAATATCACATTAAAGCAAATCATAATCTATCCCTACTATACCATTCCTTTCATATTCACTTTACTTTTTATTTGAAACCAAGACCACTTTTACTAAATTCGTTATGAATTTTGGTACCATCATAATGAGATTTGATTGATAGATCAATCATAATGGCTTGAATGACAAATATAATTAGATTGCTTTTGATCATGTTTAGTTAAAATTATAAATGTTACATTTTACTGTTATTATTACTGTTTGACCCTAACTGTAAATGTAACGATAAAAGTAATAATAGATATGGCAGCCTCATAATTTTCATACCATTATAAAAACAATATCTATAACTATAATGATAAAAATAGTGGGTCCTATGTAATTTTTAACCATAATCCAATTGAGCACCCTTCTTTCATCAATCAGATTATATGTTTTGATTACAGATTTGGAGACGGGCCCCTTAGTTCATTACGATAATAGAATCCAAGTAAACAACAACAAACGTAATCAACTAGGAATCACTTTTCAAATTACCATTGATAGATTACTTTTAACCTAGGTATAAACATGGATTAGATTTGAATAGACTTCTTAGATTCGATCGTTATTTGGAAATTTTGTTTAAATATTTTACAAAAGAAAATAAATAAATAAAAGTTAGAAAAATAGAATTTATTAGGTTTAAACACTACTTTGGTAATTTCAATTTTAGTTCATTTTTATTTTATGCTTCTAAAATGTTCATTCTGGTTCTTATATTTTCAACTGTAACTCATTTTGGTCATGCACTTTTAAAATTCGTTCGGTTTTTGTACTTTCAACTCTAGTTTATTTTTATTCTTGTATTTTTAAAAAGTTATCATTTTAGTCTATTATAAATGAAATAAAAAAATAAAAATGAAGGGACTAAAATGATCACTTTTTAAAAATATAGGAACAAAAATATCTTTTTAAAATTATATGAACTAAAATAAACCAAAGTTATAAGTATAATGACTAAAATAAATAGTTTAAAAATAGATAGACGAAAATGAAGTAAAGTAGTATTTAAATCAATTTATTAATACTTAAAATGAAACAAGTAATGAAGTGAAGGAAATGAACGTAGGGAAATTAAAATATAGAGGACCTACTAAGATAAGAAGTACCAAAATGCATGGCATCCAGCTAACTTGCAGCACAGCACACCATTGAATAATCTTGATATTTGTAAAATTCACCTATTGTTCATTTAATAGGATGCTTTACCCAAGAAAAATCTAAGGGGTCCATAACCCCAAATCTCAATGTTAAATCTTTTTCCCAATTAAACCTTTATTAATGCTATGTTTCAATCTCTAATTTTTAATTCTAAAAATAACTATAGTCTCTATCATCCATTGTCAATGCTAACTAAGTTTTTTTTCATCAAAACCTATGAATAAAATATTATGGAGAAATTAAAAATTTTGAAACTATAATATAAATAATTAAAATTTTAACTCAAACAATATAGGTATAATAGTTTAAGGATAAAAAATATAATTTATATTTATATGTTTTTATATGTTTTTTTCCATTCACTCCAAAATTTTTGGTGTGTTTTTTTTCTTCTCTCTTTTTCCTTTCTTAGTATGAATGGCTATTTTTGTCTTTAAAAAGTGTAACATATCTTTTTATTATTGTTTTTAAAAACTTTTGTTGTGAATTTATGTGAAATTGATTAAAGTTTCATGAATGTCCTATGTCCATGCATAGTACAGAAGACAAATAGTTAACCAACACCCCCAACCCATGTTGATAAATGGTATATATAATGAAAATACATTTTCTTTAAATATGGTAAGAACTAAGAAGTTTAATATTCTCTTCTCAAAAAAAAAAAAAAATAAATAATATTTTTAGATGTCCTATATCCAAATGTAATATATCAAAAAAAAGAAAAAAAACGAAAAGTTATAATAATTTTAGAATATAATACATATATATCAATGTTTTTGTTTTAAATAGAAAATTTCAAATTTTCTACATATTAATGAGTGTCATTAATGGCTAAAAAAAGCATAGCTCAGGCATCTGTATGCATTATTAACCAAAAAATTTGTGATTCGAATACATAACTTCTATTGTACTAAAAAAAGAGAGAGAATGTTATTAATGAACTCTTGCTAGGCACTTATTAGAAACATTACCTTATGTGAAACCATATCAACCCGTTTGTTATCTAAAAACTGTGTATATCGAATTTTAGAAAACAAATATAAATAGTTACATAGATAATGAAGCTAAATTTGCCTCCACCAAAACAAATATCAAACAATTACATAGATAATGAAGCCAAATTTGTCCGAGCCAAAAAGATAGTCAACTAGGAAAAACATCCCACCAACAATGAGATTCAATTTCATTCACTATCATCAGCTACCAGATGTTTGAATGTGATGAAAGTGATTCTCACATTGCACCCCACAAGTAGAATATCTTCCTCCACATATTTCACTAAAGTTAACACATCTTCCTAAACTCCCGTTAATAATCACACAACTGATATCATATTTTAGAAATGAAAGACATGATGTAACTTAGTTGTAGAACTTTCAAGTTTGAGTTTCATATGTCCTAAGCTTTTTAATTTTGTCTCTTGAACTTTAAGAAACGTCTAATAAATTTTTAAACTTTTGATTATGTGTCGTATAAGTTTTTGAACTTTCAATTTTGTTATAATCATTTATCTATTCAACATTTTTAAAAATTTACTAACCAATTGGACACAATATTGAAAGTTTTTAAGATCTATTAAACATAAAATTTAATTTTATGCTTATACAAAAGGTTCGTTATTTTAAAAAGTATTCAATAGGTAATGTACTAGCACAAAATAAAAAGTTCAAAACTCTATTAGATTTTTTTTAATTCAAGAATTTATTAGACATAAACATAAAAATTTACCAACCAAACATCGTCTAATTTAATCTTATCTTTAATATGGTTATATTATTTCATTGCAATGACAAATATCAAATTTTTGTGGAAGTTCAAAGATTCAAAATCAAGGAAAATCCTTGTATATTTTTCATCTATATTTAGTGATACTAAGAATGAGATTGTTTCACACCAAGTTGTGTAGGAAAAGAGCTCATATAACAAAATGATTAATTGCCATCCTGTCACAAAAACAAGCATTAAGGACTCCATTTATTGAGCTAGTTGCATAGTATGGAAAACATAGAAGAACAACACGTACCTATGTCCAAATTCTTGTAATACTCGACCACTTAATTAGGATATAACGATCAACAATAGAATAGATATATAAATATTTAAACTCACATAAAGAAATATGAGTTTCAATTTATAAGGTACGGTATATATTAAGATGAAAAAATTGTTTGGTTTGAGAGAACTACAAGTTTCCAAAATTGCACAAGACAATAAGTTGGCATTGAACCATAAAAATTCTGATAGCTACTTGATTTGTGAGTTGAAAATGAAAGGTTTAGTTGAAGAAGGAAGATGATATAAAGAAACATGTGCTAGGGCCAACTTTTCAAGAGGGGAAAAATTGCAAGGTTACAATTCTCTTCTTTAAGATTTTAAGGCCTACTTTGCTTTCTCTCCCATTCCACATGGGTGTAATCAATGAATTGCTTTTTGTGAGCTTTTCATATGGAGGCCACTTTTTCCAAGGATATTAATATATATTTATCTCAAAAACCAAGTTAGGTAAGAAATTTTGTGACATTTTGTATTCACAAACTTTTTTTTAGGTATAGTTTATAATTGTTAACCACTTTAATTAATGATCATTTAGAATAATCGACTAAATTCTACAACATTTAGCTAGTTAAGTAACTCTTTAAATTTTAATATCTTAGATTAGATACATCATGATATATAACAATGGAAAACTCATTTTTCTTGACCAAATCAAGGTAGGGTGATTTCTGATTTTTTTTTTTTTCCTTTGTCATGGATTACTAAACATAAAGTTTTGTGGCATAAAAAAACCCACATTTCATTTCATGTTACTTGATCAATAGAGTTCACTCACTAAGATATAATAGTTTAGTTTGATAAGGAATTATTAATTTGTTTTTAATCGGTTTAACAAAAAGTTTGTTACTTGTATTTGTTTTTTTTTTTTCCACTTAAGTCTCTATTTTTCAATAAATGGATTTTGTATCTTACACCAATTGTCATGAAAAGTTGAGTATATAAAAAGTGTTTTCTCCAAGCTGACATAAAACATGTTTGGAGTAATTTTAAAATAATTAAAATCACTTTTGTCATTTTTAAAATAATTGTTAAACATGTTTTAACCCTTCAAAACTACTTTTGATGATATAAAAATTGAATAAAAGTGTAAAATTGAAAACTAAATTAATTTTAAGTGATTAAAAATATGTTCAGGAATGATTTTTGAAATGACAAAAGTAATTTTGATGATGTTAAAAACACTCCCAAACATGCAATCTTATTTGCTCCATACATATATACATAAAAGTTGGAGTGTTCAATGAACTGTTTTGGTAGTGATACCCAATTAAGCTTTTAATTTAGTTCTAAATTATCTGAATTACCACCACAAGAAAAATAGCCTTTAGCGACGAATTATTTGCATCGCTAAAAGTTACTTTTCGTCGCTAACAAGATTTACCGACTAAAATCTTTCATCGCACACATTCGTCGCTAAACCACGTCGGTGAAACGATTTTGCAACGTCCGCTACGAAAACGTCACACATAACGACCAAAAGCATAAATACGTCGCAGCCTGTGACTTATAGCAGAATGTCGCAAGGTGCGACATTTAGCAGAATGTCGCACTTTGCGACGTTTAGCGGAAAGTTGCAAGTTGTGACGTTCTGTTGAACGTCGCAAAGTGCGATGTTTAGCAAAAACGTCCCAATTTGCTATTTGCGACGATTACTACGAAGTTGTAATCTACGACGTTTCTGCCCGACGTTGCATGGTAGTGAGTTATTGCGATGATTTAAGTTTTGTCACAAATTTTAATAATATTTAAAAAAAATATTACTCGTTTTAGACATTTTTTAAAAAATATTATCCCTGATATCAAATAACCGTTGTAGTACAACTCATATTTAAATCATGAAATTAAACACAAGTATCATATACTATTTATAAATATGTTTAATCTTTAATTAATATCCACAAAAAAAAAAAAAAATATATATATATATATATATATATATATATATATATATATATATATATATATATATACCTTTTCTTCGATGTACAAAATATCCAACAAGTCCAAAATAAACCAAAATGTATTCTTCGATCGAGAAAGGTTTGCCACCAACAAGTTCAATTTAATCCTGCACAAATAAATACATATCAAGTCACAACAAACATAAATTCTCATTCACTTGCCCCCCACCCAAAAAATAATAATATATATATATATATATATATATTGTAATCATTCTTCTCTTTACCCCTACTCTCCACATTTACATCAACAAATTTGACTATGAAAATAAGTTGAAACTAATAAAGTTACCTTACTAAGAGATAACCTTCTCCTAGTGAATCTTTCTAGAAGTTCATTCATTTGACTGAACCTTCTTTCGTACTCTTCACGTTGCATCTCAAATTCAAGACGTTGACTTTGTAAAGCTTCTTCCACAATGGACTATGGAAATATTCTTTCAAGCTTACAAAGAATTAACACAATTGACTCTTGTAGTTTATTCAAAGTCTCAACTTTTAATGTCTTCGCAATCAATTCCTTGAAAAAGTTTGACAACTCAACAATTGCACCACTGACATTTGCTGGTACAAAAGGACGAACTCCTGCGGGTAAAAGTCTTTGCAATAACACATGTGAGTCATGATTTTTTAGTCCAAATATCTTTCCATCTTTGACAGTAACACATTTTGAGATGTTGGATGCAAAACTCTTAGGAAACTTAACTGTTTTCAGGAAACTACAAAACTTTCTTTTCTCATCAGTTGTCAATGTGTAACTGCCATGTGGTTTCACCAATTTGTTTCCAACACGTTGAAGATGCAGTTCTTTACGAATATTCAACTTCATTAAATCTTTTGGTGCTTTATCAGTGTCCTTTGTTTTTTCTTCAATATTTAGTAATACCCAACACATTATCACAAATATTTTTCTCAATATGCATTACATTGAGTTCGTGTCAAATTTTAAGACTTGACCAATATGGTAGCTACCCATTCAACTCACTATGTATACACTTCCTTTTCCATTGTAATATATTTATAGTTTTTCCAAGTGGTGAAAAATCTATAGCATCTAATTGGTGAAGAACTTCTAATCCCAAAAAAGAGCGTGGGGCAACTCTATATTCTGTTTTCCCATTAAACTGTTTGTTTCTACGCCAAGAATGATTCATTGGCAAGTAACGACGATGTCCCATGTAGCATATTTTATTATGCAATGAATTAGATGAGACATCTTCATTACAAATTGAGCATGCTTTATATCCTTTAGTACTCCATCCTGATAAGTTGTCATATGCTAGAAAATCATTTATTGTCCACATCAAAGCTACATGAAGATGGAAGTTTTTGCTACTATAAGTGATAACTTGTAGAAATAAAAGTTATTATAGCCCTTTTCTTAGAAAAATAGAGAATAAATAGAGAAGCATGCGGTAGTTTAAGCTAAATTCTACTAATAAATCTTCCTACGGGTTCTACTCTTATATTTTTATGAAGATAATAATTTTACCACTTTTTTAGCCTAACACGCATGTTTCAACGCAGGAATGCAAACAATGAATTGACTACATCCGCCAAACTCCTTCTTGAACGCATAAAGACAAAAGACGCAAGGCGCGGAAAATCAGATCATAATCTTGAGAGATTGTCGGAAGATTGACATGCATAATCTGTGGCTAAAGTGGTGGATCTAAATTGACCCGAGAATTACGCAATTAGGCGAGATGGACGCATGATATCAATTTCGCCACCAATCAAGCAGATCTACCATTGATTGCGACCGCAACATCTATAAAAGCGCAGTCCTGCAAGATGAGAAAATGTTGTTCATTCTCGGAAGAATTCGTAGGTGACAGTAGAGTTCTTTCCAGAACACAACCGGAGACAAATAGCTCGAGAGAGAAGAGTCTTCCCTCCACCTGACCACTTCACAGCAGATCCTCACGCTTCCATTCCGGCGACTCAAGACATTGACGCCCTTTTCCTGCTTTCTATCTTGTTTTCTAGTTTGATTTTAGATTTGTGTCAAGACATTGAGCTATCTAATGTTGTATTCCGTTCATCAATCTATATTTCTTCCATGTCTACTCATTTCTCTACACTTTCCACTTTTTACTTTGAATCCATGAATAACTAATCTATCAAGGGTTAAGGGTTGCGTTAGCATCTAAATAAGAACCATAGTGTAACTATTGGATCTTATCAATTGTAATCTTAATCCGATGCTTATGTCCATCTAGCTAATCGATATAAGTAGTAATAATCAGACTGCTCGAGAGGGTAAGTGATTGTGGAACTCAATTGACAAGACTAAGTAGTGTTGCCTAGACATAGGAACAACCTTGGCACTTAACACTCTCCTATGCATTATAGACATATAACGGATAGCGGTTGACAACCGGGAGAAGAGTCGCAAGTATGAATAGACTATCACCATGCGTTTCTGATGTTAGATGTTAACCAACCCGAACCTTGTTTTTACCCATTTATTAAATTCACCTAGCTGACTTTGCTGTGTCGCATGCATTTTCATCTTCCACATTTTAGTTTAGTGTACATGTTATTGCTTTCTTTAGATTAGAAACAAACATCTCTCGCGAATTATTCTTGGTTACCACTACAACGCATATAATCCACTTAAATATAGAATCAACATAATCCCTGTGTTCGACCTCCGACTCACCGAGAAAACCTAGTCCTTTGCTTATACTTGGGTAAAGGATAGAAAAACTTGACAGATCACAAACGCATAACATTAAGCATAAGTAAGACACATAGTATGTTAAACGCATAGGAAACTTAATTATAATAAATAAACACAGTAACAAATTTTGTATTTCAGCATTGCATGCGCAACAACAATAAGCATCATAAGTTTCAATGCCATTACTCCATAAATCTTTTAATTCATCTATTAATGGTTATAAATAAATATTTATCTCTCTTCCTGGAGATTTTGGCCCTGGTATAAGCAATGACATGAAGAAAATGCTTCTTTCATACATTTCCATGGTGGCAAGTTATATGGAATTAAAATTACTGGTCATGTACTGTAAGATGTACTCATGTTGCCAAATGGGTTGAATCCATCGGTAGCTAAAGCTAACCTTACATTCCTTTGATCTTCTACAAACCACTCAAACTGTCTATCAAAATCTTTCCATGTCTTATCATTTGCGGGATGTCTTAAAACTCCATCTATGTTCAATCTTTTTTCCCTATGCCATCTTATATCACTGGCAATATATTTGGAATGAAATAATCTTTATAATCTTGCTTTCAAGGGAAAATGTCTTAAAATCTTGTGTGGAACTTTTTTCCTTTTCTTGTGACTTAATTTGTAGCGAGGTTCATTGCATTGAAGACAAATTTCTGTATTCTCATTTTCTTTCCCAAATAGCATATAATCATTCTTACAAGCATGTATGCATGTATAACCTAAACCCAAATCACGAAAGGTATTTTTTGTTTTATAATAAGATTTGGGCACTTTGGTACCTTAGGTAAAGCTTCTTTCAATAATTCTAATAACATATCAAATGACTTATTGCTCCAATGATTAAGTACTTTGATATGCATTAATTTCACAAAAAAAAAAAGTAAAGTAGAAATCTTAGTACATCCAGAATATAATCCTTCATTAACCTCATCAAACATTGATTGAAACTTACTACTTTTATCTCTAATGTTCTCATTTGTTCCAACTTCGATGTAGTTTTCCTTCTCATAATGTTCAACCTCAATGTTTCCCCCACTTGTCAAATCATTCAACAATTCAAGCATTTCATTTGCATTATCTAAATTTTGATGAGAAGTCTCTACATGTTTATTAAGTGTTTTATCCGTCCTATAGGTGTCAAAAAGGACAAATCTAGATTTTCGCCATGATATATCCACCTATTATAGGTGACAGTCATTCCATATGTGTATAAATCACATTCGACATCACAAGGTTGTTTCATTATGACATTTTGACACTTTTTACATGGACAACGTGTAAACCCTCGCTTATCAACATGTTTCTCTGCCAAACTAATAAATGATCTTATTCCATCAATATATTCTTTGCACAATCTATTTCAAAATTTTATCCCACTTTTGTCCATAATCTATCCTCTGAAAAACAAATCATATAGAAACTTATCATAAACTTATTTAAAGTAAACAAATGCACTAATTCAACTAACATGCCAACAACAATAATATAAAAATACAATAACAATGTGCAATAATTTTGGTATAACACTTAAACTAGTGAATTTAAATGAACTTAAGTGAATTTTATCAAATAATAAGCTTTAATCAAAGCATCTTCCAAAACTCACTTAAACCACATACAATTTAACTACATCCATTCTTCAAATTACATTTTAGATACATAGCAAAGTTTCAATTAAAAATTAATAAAGCAAAGATGTTAAAAAAAACCAATGCAAAAACCTACATACCATTCTTAAAACAAATGCTTTTTGCCCCCAAAGATATTTCAAACTTACCTTTTCCCTCCTCCCATACTCGTGAGAGAGAAAGAAACCAAATTTAAATACACAAATTGAATTAGAGATGCACAGAATCTAAATTGCAATAATATCAATTTTAATCACAAAATCCATGTAAATTCATGAACTTACATAGCACAGAAACAATTTTGATGCTACCAGTGCCCTCAGATTTGCCCTCAGATTTATGAAAAAAAAAATAAAAATGAGAGAGCAGCACTCAAATTTGCCCTCAAATTTCGATTTCCACAGAGAGAGAGAAAAAAAAAATAAAAGGGAGAGCAACACTCTAATTGTCCTCAGATTTCAATTTCTACAAAGAGAGAAAAAAAAAGGAGAGAGAGATGGCCGAAACGTACAGGTGACGGCATCGAATGGAGGAGAGCAGCTGGCGTAGAATCGATGGAGTGTGGAGTTCAGCCGCCACCGCGGGGGAGAAAAGACTGTGAAACCTTAACTATGAAAAGGGAAAAAAAAGATAAGAGTGAAAAGTGAAATTAAATTTGCGACGAAACACGCAATCGTCGTAAACAAATGCGACGAAACACGAAATTGTCACAGACAGCTGCGACGAAACACGAAATCGTCGCCTACCTTCATAGCGCTAAACCTCCCGCCCAATTAAATGGGCCTGCGACTAAGGCCTAAATCGTCATAAAGACATGCGTCGAACTTCATTTCCATCACTATTTGCGACGTATTTTATTTTCGTCGCAAAGTTTTTGCGACGATTGGTTATTTAGTCGAATGTTAGAGACGAACCTTGAAAATCGTCGCTAATTTATCGTCGCTAAAGACCAGATTTCTTGTAGTGTACATTAAATGTGCATAACACAATTGGCATAAAGTGTGTGTATAAATATATATCTCGTATAATAAAAGTACTACGATATGATTCTTTTAAGGAAAAATATCAATTTATACCCTAAACTTTGGGGTTTTATTAATTTAAACCCTAAATTAATAATTATATCAATTTAAATCCTGAACTTTGGAGCTTGTATCAATTTAAATCCTAAAATTTTATAAGTATATCAATTTAAACCCCCTATTATGTTTTATTTGGATAAATTAAACATTATGCAAAACTTGTAATTTTATCAATTAAACCTCTAAATTTACATAAGCAAATCAATATAAACTCTCAATTAAGATTTATTTGACAATTGTCCATTCATATTATAATTGTCAATTTTGTTAAATCGACATTTGTAAAACACAAGTATGAAAATTTATGTACTTTGATGATTTTCAAATATAATCCTAATAAAGGTTTTAAAGTGATTCACTTGTAACAATTTATAGTTCAATTGAAAAAATTAAACGTTTTGCATATAATATTTGTTGGAGATTTGTTGGCTTTCTATTATTTTAAGGCAGTTTGTGGTGGTTGTTATAGTTGTCACAAATGTAAACTTAACATTGGACTTAGATAGTATTTTTTGGCGAATATCTTTCTTTTCTAATATGAGAATTCTCTGCAAATGTATATTGTCTGATACTTTTCATTTTAAGGTGCAACTTATTTTGTTTAAAAGAGAAAATATTCTTTTAGAAATGCTTTTCTTATTTGATGTGCAACATATTATTTCCAAGTGAGAATTTTCTTTCCAAGGTCTACTTATAAAAGAAACTTCATGGCAATTATTTATTCTAGGGTTGCCAATTTTGTTTATTGAGAGCAAAGGGTTTATGTTATTGTTAGCTAACTTGTGCAATATTATGTTTTAGGCTTTGCTCACCTATTCCGTTGTACAAGTTCAAATCACTAAAGATTAATTCTGTCTTGGTAGAGCCAAAGGCATTGCTGAAGAGAATGGATTCTCGGTCTTAGGGGGAGCCTAAAGACTTCGATCTCGAAAAGGATTTCTCCATCTTAGGTAGGACCTAAAATCCTTTGGAGAAGGGAGTTCATTGAATTACAATGAAGATAATCGAGTGGAGAGGAGTCTCAAAGACTATCGGTAGTCGAAATGCACAATACTAATATTAACAAACTTAGGGAGAGCTTAAGTACACTGGAGACGGAATCTCATATCTAGGGGGAGCCTAAATGAACTGAGGGTTGAGCTTTACATGAGCCACTATGGTAGTCTTTATATTATAGATAAGTACTACGTTGTGATTACGTAACTCTTTAATATTAGTGGATTGTCTTTCCTAGGCACACTGTCCCTCAGACGTAGGTGAATCTCACCGAACTGGGTTACCAACTTCTGTGTATCTTTGCTTACTTTCTTGTTGTTCGTTTTTGGTTGTTGTTACAATCTGTTTGTGCTTTTGGTGTAACATCCGTGTTTAGAGTGACAAGTCCTCTTATTGCTTTTCAATATTTTTCAAACTAAATTAGAAGGAATGTGTAAATTGATATACTTATGAAAGTTCATGATTTAAATTAATATACTTATGAAAATTCAGAGTTTAAATTGATACAACCTCTAAAGTTTAGGGTTTAAATTGATACATTCCCCAAAATTTAGAATTATAAATTGATATTTGTCATTCTTTTAAGGGCATGCAAATTGCAAAAACCACCCCTAAAGTATGGTGATTGTTGCAATTAAACCCTCAAACTTTTAATTGTAAAAGTTGGACTCCTGAACTTCTAGAAATGTTAAAATTGGACCCTTAAGCTTACAATCATTACAGAAATTAGACTCACAAATGATAAAAAAAATTGAACTCCTAAACTCAATGTTATAATTTATACAATTATATAAGTTCGAAGGTCCAATATATTTGACTTAGTTTTAACGTTTATTTAATTTTGAGGGCTTAACTTTTAAAATTAAAAGTTCAAAGGGTCTAATTACAACTGCTACCATATTTCTGGATAGTTTTTACAATTCGCTCTTCTTTTAAAAATGACCGGGATGATTTTATGGGTTTATTAACAAAGGAGCGCTAGAAAGCTACATTTACCATTTTACATTTTAACTAAAGGTGGGTTTTAAGAGTAATTTAAGAAAAATATAGCAAAATTAACCAATTTATTTATAAATATAGTAAAATGTCATTATCTATTATTGATAAACAATAATAGACATTTATCAATGTCTATCAGTGATAGATGATAGTAGTCTATCAGTGTCTATCACTGATAAACAATACAATTTTACTATATTTGAAAATTTTTCAATGATTTTGGCATTTAAAATAATTACTCTTGTATATTAAATACTTAAATAAGTCTTTAAAAATAAAATCCTTTTTAATAGACAATTCTGAGCTTTCTTTTTATCCCTTTTTCTATTTTCATAATAGGATTTTATAAAGAAAAAAAGAAAAAAAAAAAAAGACCATTCTTGTGCGATTTATAAAAGAAATGTGTTTTTTTAAGAATAAAAAAATAAAAATTGTTTTAAATGATAAAATTGTTGAAAAATATTTATAAATACTAGTAAAATATCATAATTTATCTGGGATAGATTGCGATAGACTACTATATATGTCTATCATAATGTAGATAGACAAAGATAGTAGTCTATTGTAGTCTATCAAAGATAGACATAAAATTTTGTTATATTTGTAAATATTTTAGTTTATTTTCCTATATTTGAAGACAACCCTAATAGAAATGTGTTTCAAAGATTAATATCATAGGAAGTTTTATTATAAATAATAGACTAGATATTTATCATTTTTCAATTGTTTCTAACGTTCTAGAGAGAACTATTTATCCTTTATGACTAATTTTCTTCTCAATCAAGTTATTTTATGGGGTAGTTGCAAATATAGCAATAAATTCTAAAATATTTGCAGATGTAACACAATGCAAAAGAATTTGCAGATATATCAAAATTCAAATTATGCCTTCAAAGTGAGTGATAGCCCATATCAATAGTAGAAGTCTATCAGTGATAAACTATATTAATTATAGGAATATATCAGTGATAGAGTCTATCATTGACAGATTTTGCTATATTTGCAATTTTTTAAAAATGTTGTTATACACTGAATTATTATCTCCAAAAGTGCTACACAACAGAATTAACCTTATTTTATCACAAAATGTTGATGTCTTTAATTTAATTAGAAATACCTTATATTTTAATTAAATGAAATGGACGTCATAGAATCGGAATTCATTTTATTTAACCTGTGTGTGTGCATGCGTATGCGCCTGCGTGTGGAACTTGTGATATTTCTTTATTAATTTCAAAGAGGAAATATATTCGCAAACATAATGAATTATATTCATTCTTATTTACTCTGTGTTTTGTACTTGTACAGACACGTAAGACCCATTGACCAATCTGTAATAAAAAATGCAAATTGATTGACAAGCAAAAGGTGATCAATCTGTTTGCTTTTTGAAGTTATGTCATCATTACCATTACTATTCTCTTAAGTATACTGTTATAGCATGAAAAGTATGAATCTATCATATTAATTACTGTTATTGATATCGTTACCGTTACCGTTATCGTTTAGGGCCAAATGGTAACAATAATAGTAAATGTGATAGATTTATAAATGTGAAATATGATGAAAAATAATCTAATTATATTACGATTATACAGATTAGTCTATCCATAAAATTCTATTACGATTAAGCTATAGATGAAATTCTATTACCATTATAGAGATTTCGGTAAATGTGGGCAAGCGGTAAGTGCCATACATGTGTGGTGACAAGCAAGGGAGGCGTGGGGGCAAATTCTTGGGTGTGTTGGCTCCACATCGTACGCCTGAATACGACTAATACAAAAAGCAATAGTTCTTCACTTCATCCTCATGTCCCATCATATAACTCTTTTGGGTCTTTCATTCCCCTTCCTTTCATTATTTTTTATTCCTTCACTCCATATTAACCAACATTATCATCATCATCATAATTATAATTATTATTGTAGTGAGAAAATAAAACATCCTTGAATATTAAAATATAAGAAATGAACTTAATTGTATTCATTTAATTCATAGATAAGAACTTTAAGTTGAATTGAAACCATCAAGTTATATGGTGTTTCATGTACAAATTTACAGGTATGAAAGTTAAATCTGTAGTTTTTTTAATTTGAATGAGTTATGTTTCACTTTGGTGAAGAAACATTTCAATTTTTGTTTTTATTTTGTATTTTATAGAGTCACTAAGTTGCTAGCCTATAAATAGCAACTTGTTTATTCATTTGTAGCATTCCATTCCACATTGAAGAGTACTATCTTTTCTTCGTTTCTCTTAATCTTAAAGTTGAGTTGAAAGCATGTATCCAAGAGTTCAGCCAAATTCGAGTAGTTTGAGATTGCAACTCTACCTTAATTAATCGTTGTATCCTACTGACTTGCTAAGACGATTGTTCTAATCTATTTGCAGCCCGCGTAGAGCAAATAATAGTTTTCAGGACAACGCTTATTAGAAGCGTGCCTCGACTACCTTTTGAATATTCACAAGTGTTTTGAGGTTTTTATAAGTTATTGGTCATTTTCATTAATAAGTCTTGTTATACTATTTGGCTTAGCTTACTTTGAGTTTAACCTTTATTATTGTATATAGAATGTGCCTATATCTAGTTAGAGTGTAATTAGTTTGCTAGTGTATTCGGTTCTTATATATCATTTCCCCCAACAATTAATTAGGCTAAATTACAAATTTAGTCTCTATAGTTTAGAGAAAGTTAGAATTTGGTCTCTATAATTTATGTTGGTACTCAGATCTCGTTATCGTTCATTCTTGTTGCAGACCCTTTGTTTACTTGATCTTCAGCCTGTTAGGTTTTTTGTGCCCTAAGCTCGTGGTCTGTACTTCTGTAAACATTTTTATTTATCAATAAAATAACTTTGTTATTTCATTATGACTTTTAGTATTGTGTAACTCAAATCCAATAAACTAAAATATGAGGTTATTTAATGTAAGTTGAACAGTATGTGGTTGACATACAGGTGGATTATGTTCAAATAATAGGTCTATAGTATAGGTATAAGGTTGAGGTCTTATCTTGGTGACACTGTGGATAAGACCCGCTTAGTAATCGTTATAAACGATTTGATCCTAATTGTTTATGTAGAGACATGCAAATTGGTATCTTATACAAAGAGCTTGTATAAGACTATACAAAGAAATAATTAACCTTCTTTTGTAACACCGTGAATTGGAGAGATTAATATTTTACAAGATGATCATTTGTAACTCAATCTCAATCCTGAGTGAGTTATGAACTCTTGCCTATGAGAGTTCGTCTTTTGATTTGTATGGGTGAGAGTGGCCTGAGTTGCTGACTCAATAAGCTTACAATCTTGGGGACTTGACCGAGTAAGAAGCTGGGAACATAGCTACATGAAAAAGAAGAAAAATAAACCTACCATCTTGTTAGAATCTTTATTTATTAAAAAAAAACACTACAATGACAACTAGATTTTTAGTTCAAAGATTTTTACATAAGTAATATGGAAGTTTTAATTTAAAAAGAAAAAAAATGGTTACAAAAATTCATTAAATGCTAAATAGCCCAAATGGCTATGGTATGAGCAACATTATAACAACCCAAGTTTAGAGGAAGACAGGAATAAACCAAGATCACATCCGAATTAGAGGGATCGTATACTAACAAAGTGCACCTTCCTTTTCGTTGGCTCAATCATAAGAACTTCACAGTTAAGCATGCTTAGCTTAAAGCAATTCTATGTTGGATAACCTCTTTGGAACTTGGAATTATCCTAGGATGCACGTGAGTGAGGACAAAGCATGCTAAAAGGACCCATGTTGGTTTGTGGAGATAACTTTCACTCTTAGAAGCATTCAAGATAAGCAAGGATGACATCGCCAAGTTGCAGGGGATGCAGGGGAATGCTGGAGCTATTAGGTGTTGAATCTTGGTCTCGGGGCGTTACAAACACAATCCATTTATGCTAAATCACTAATTGACGTTAGCCTAAAAGGTTAAGCTAATGAGTAAAAACAAACTTAATATCATATCATCCAATACTTTTCCCATTACATAAAGAAAAAAATTGAAAAGAAACCCGAAAATCTTGCCAAAACTTCCACCTCGTCAATTGAAAATTTTGAACTTGGTGAAATATTCCTCTCATGGTTCAATAACTTCATCATGCCTAAGCATCATAGATGAAAAAAAGTGAGATTTGTCAAACTTTTAATCCATTTTTATATTTTAGAACGTGTTGTTGTCTAATATATGATCGAGTAAACATATAATTCTGTATGGATGTATTTTTTCACATTTTTCTTTTCCTCTAGCGTTTTAAATGTTTTGATTTAAAATATAATATCCACTAAAACGATGAATAAATCTTTTGTATGTGGTGATCTCAATGTCACCTCAACTCTAAAAAACAAACCTCACTATAGGGTCCATCATTCATTTGTGCACGTGGCTTTTAAGGAGACCACGTGGACAGTGGGGCCATCGAACTCTGATTCTACTCATAATAATACGCATGGTTTTCTTTTTCATGAAATATTAAAATGCTTGAGAGAATATATTTATAATCTCTAAATTGTAGATTTAGTTCTAATTTGTTTTTAGATTTTAAAATGTAATATATTTAGTCTTTTGAGTTTGATTTTAATTTAGTTTTATCATCCAAATTTGAGTTTTGCTTCAATTTGGTCCCTAGATTTCAGTATTTTCATTTTTAATTTTGATTTTTCATTAAATATTCATTTTTAGTCATTAACATTAAAAGTTGTTTTTAAATATAACAAAATGAATTAAACTATTTACAAATATAGAAATATATATTTCAAAGATACGTTGCAATAGATTTCTATCACTAGATGATATACCACAATAAACTTCTATTGCTTAGTGATAGAAAGAACGATAAAATTCTATTGCGGCTTATCACTAAAGTTTTTCTATATTTGTAAATAGTTCGATATTTTCTTCATTTATAATAATTTCTTTAATATTAATGTCTATTAATTAATTTAAAATAATAAATGTAACAATTAGTTTAAAATAATTATCAAGTGAAATTTTAAAAGGAATGAAAAATAGTGAAACTTAGTTAATTATAAGGAAAGATCCAGATACACATTTATACGTGTTTATTTGGTAGATAGATGTTTATCTGGGTCCATCGTAGTCTATCACAAATAGAAAGTAAAATTTTGCTATATTTGTAATTATTTTCAACAGTTTTTCTATTTTTTAAAACATCTCTAATTATAATTCTTTTAAATTAATTATTAAACATTAACACTAAAGAGAAAAAAGTGAGTACATAGAGAGAAATCAATGTTAAAAGTGTAAATTTTAAAAAATTTAGTGACTAAATTGAAACAAAACTCAAATTTCAAGATATAGTTATAATATTTTGAAACTTGGACTAAATTGAAATTGAACTAAAAACTAAAAAAAAGACTAAATGTGTGACATTTTTAAATTTATAGACCAAATGAAAACTAGAGTCCAACCTAAAGATAAAAAAAAAAAAAAAAAAAAAAAAAAAAA